>NMRB01001132.1:183737-196460 GCA_002633025.1 Notospermus geniculatus | reverse complement strand
TTACGAATTACACGTTATTTTCGAAAGTATAGATGATTTTCGCTAGCAGCCGCCATGCCAAAATTAGGTCATCCCCATGGGAATTCTCTTCAAGGTGACAGATGATCGGTTATCCCGTACCCCAGTGAGGAAAATCCCCATGACGATGACCTAATTTTGGCAAGATCATCTTGGACTTTTATGATCGAGATATCAGAATTACTTTAAAATTTAGCTGCATCGTGCGCTGAGATCATTCTTGCCATTCGGCCGAAAAGTAAGCTAAGAAGTAAACGGCGATTTTGTTTCGTTTTTATTGCAGAAATGTTTACCTTGCACTGTATGTGAATTAATGTTTTCACCAGATGACGTAAAAAATGCAAAAGTTTACCTGAAAGCTGAGCTGTTATATTCGGTACATGGCAGCGCATATATAAATGGTCAATTTTTAATAGCTAAGGCAGTGACAGACCTAGCGCGACGCGACGCCTAACGACAGTGGCTTGTGTTGTGTTCGTGCATGGGGACGAAAAATAGACAATGGAAATCGCCTTGTTTCGCGACGCAGACAAGGTGGTCTGTCACCGGCTTTATAGTAATCGCCATCTACTTCTTCAAACGAGGCTTATCATGGCTATAGCGGCAGTTAAAATATGAACCTTGTTTGCGTATCAGGCTGAGATAGACATGCGTAATATATCCACACGTACATGTATGTACATGAGTTACTCTAGATTCACCGATCTAAAGCCGGTGTAACAGGAGAGAGAGCCCACTGTAAAAAGTGTCCGCTTCTTTTGTTCAGTGACAGATTGAAGAGACCAATCGCCAGAGATTAAAATATAAGAATAGAAGCTTTTGTTCGAAGGACAGTTTTTCTTGGGGACATTCTGAATCATTACTTTCGCGCCGGTTCTCGACGTTTAACCCAACTCACTTGGCCTATATACATGTATGAGGAACCTCATAACGTTTTATCCCGACAGGTCGGCGGTGCCAAAGACGTCAAAAACAGAACAAGGCAATGCGGACGAGACGTCGTAAAAAAGTAGAACCGCTCACAGCGCTTCCCAGTACAAGTGTAACGTTTTTCAGTGTGGCCATTTTTCTGTGTGATTCCCATTTTGTTGGGAACGCACTGGGAAACGGACTCGCTGTTTCTCGCGTGTCGCACATTGTCATGTCGCCGCTTATTCCGTCAGTCTGTTGTGATGTCACACTGGCACACGGGCCTCACTGAAAAACGTTACACTTCCACGATTTAATGAAGTGGTCTTAGACCTGTGAATCTAGAGTTTGTCTGGAATGACAGAGGGTTTTCGACCTTAAACCCCAATGGCGATTTCGAAGAAGGTTTCCACGCCTGGATAAATATTGTTATTGACAGTACGATTTAACCATACATTGTGGAGTTGTATAAGATACACATACTGTTGTGAAGAATGCATGCAAATCGTGGAAGATTAAAACAAGGATTTCGAGTGGGAAAAATTCAAGAAATTTAGAAACCCACAAAATGACCTACCTAAATTGAAAAATTAGAACAGTCAAATTCCCCAAAAGTAAATTTTAAACTATAGAAGTAATAAAGAATGATACGAGAATAATTATTAAGACAGATAGAAAGTAGCGTTAGACCTGAATTATGCCCTTCTGGAATACACTTACCTGTTGAGTAATTTTTCGAGCAGTCTATGAGATCTATATCATGAAGTTCGAACTGGGGCAAGGTTAGGTAATCACCTCGCTCGACGGGATCCATTTCATCTAGCCAAGCGAATTTAACGGTGTCCATGGTATGGCCGACTAGAAGGAATCTAAAGATCAAATACTGCACATACATGTACATGTACGCTTTTGCGACACTGCCTTTTGTGCATAACATATGCTATAAACTTTTGATTTGTTTCTCACTGCCACAGCAAATGAAAATAAATCACAAAGCTGCGACGTCACGAAAACAACCACGACAAGCTGGATGCAACACCAAAGCGCTAGTGACAAAATAAAAAAAACACGACACAGCATTGCCATTTCAAAAAAATATAAAATTTACAGCAAGCTCAATAGATTATAATCAGAAGGCGTTAGAAATTTTCCAGTCGGCCAACCAAGTTCCTATATACTTACTTCATAGCCGGTGTTAAGTGACATGCGTTCAGGCGAACAAATGACCTCTCTTCTTGAATGTGAGTATCCGAAATTAAGTCCGGAAAATTCTTGTTGATAACAGTGTTCAGAGGTCCCGACAACGTGGTGGCATCGCTTCCTTGGTTTGCAAAGGAGGCGAGGAGACAATTGACGGACTGCCAAAACACAGGCAATTTCGTTGTGGTCGTCGTTTGGCGATAGACGCACGGTACAAAGAAAACGCCTCATCCGAATCTTCTGTGATCACTCCAAAATCAGGCGCCAACCATTTTCACCGAAAGGTGACACTAGTAATTTGACCACCAATGGCGAGGTAGACTTATGCACGCTTTGGGAGGGATATTGCCGCTATATCGCCTCGCGCATGCGCAGAAAATGACTGTACTAACCAAAAGCGCCGCATAAAATGATTGAAACTTAATTTCGATGGAATCAATGAACTGTTCAAAAAATGTAAAATTTAACCTAACCTTATTCTTATAATGCCCTTAGGTTATTTCGTGGCTGGTCAACTGCCGAATGAGCTGACCAGTCTGATTATGGAACACCTATGTATTTTGCCTCCGATACACTCACAACATTCCACTCCTCAGTTCACAAAATTACGTTGATGTCCCCAGTTTACATGCTATACAAAAAGCAATCTCGTACCCAGAGATTGGTTACGCTCGGCCGAGGTTGGATGTCGCTACACTAATCTCTGGAGACGGCCGGCTACTTCACGCAATTCGTGTGACTTGTAGCACAGTACGATGTCAGACCGCAGATGCATTGAAATAATTGCAGTATAAAGTACTATTCACAAAAATTTCCTTAGAAAACTTTTTATGAGCGATCTGTTGTATTTATTAAGGAAAAAAACAAAGCACTACTTTGAGCACCATATAAACTTCGGGTGAAACGGTCAAAAATTAGTATATATTCATGCGCCGTGTCTTGGAAAGCTCGAAGTAGTCCGTAGCAGTCTCCAGAGATACCAGAGCGACAACCAACTTCGGCAAGCGTAACTAATCTCTGGGTAGGAGATTGACAAAAATGTTGGGAGATGTGTCCGATTATGCACGACATCTTGTGGCAGAGTAGTGAACTAACTACAGCGATAGAGAAGCATGGCATGACACACACCACACCAGGGGATACTGTCTGAGGGAATAAGTCCTGGATTTGACTAACATGCACAATGATCTTATGAGGCATTCATCAAAAAAATGGCTGAGCAGTCCAAGTGATTTTTCTGTATATCAGGTTGCTATAATCCATAGCGAATCATCCCTGGAAATTATATAGACTAGATCCTTGTTCCTTGCTACGTGTTTGTTTTAAATATAAATAAATAAAATCGCTTGATTTTGCCTGCAGTATGTAGTCGCGACAAAGACTGAACCAAAGTAGGTAAGAAAGTAAAATATCACTCAGAGTCCATTTTACCAACATCAGGGAAGTCCTCGCCAATATCGTCTTCATATGCTAGCTGTACAATCTAATACGCACCGTGTACTTCGTGGGCCCGCAACATATTACGGTTGAACTGGTAGGAATTAAGCACGATTGTATGCATTAGGTGACTCTTTATCCCTCCCCAACTTCACAAGACTGTTCCCCTGTCCAACCTATATATAACCAGTTGTACCACCGAGGCTGGACTGGTACTATGTCCAAACAAAAATGGCCACCATACCTTTCATCACTTGAGAAGTTCAACGTGCTGTTACAGCGTGACAAACCCTTCATCAGGTAAGGTAACATGCTTCAACTCATTCTTTTATGTGTAGCAACACTCTCAATGCCTAATTGTTATAGATCTTTCAAATAGATAGATTTGAATAGTCTTGGTGGGCACACATATACGACGTTACCTAAAGGTCAAAGGTTACGTCGGCCATCGCGAGATACAAAACCTAATGCACACAGTTGTGCTTTAAGAGCCAATCATCATACACGCATTAGGCCTACATGTGGGGCCTCAGTCCCATTGTTCGATGCCACGAAGAGAGCACCAAACAAAGGAATAGACATTCACGTTGGCGTTTCGCGAACTTTGCGAAAATTCTATAGTATGGGCTTGAAGACGGTATTAGTGAGGACTGACTGCAGGCCTACATGTACTTCATACGTGGATGTACAGTGTAGGATGTACGTATATAGATTTAACATACCGTATTCAGTGTCGGGCAACACTACTGTAAAATGGACTCCAATGAAATTAAAGACAGGTTTGAACATAAAGGAACGCTGGTGCATATGTCCGAAGATCTCTTTTCTGCTGCACGCCAAAGTGTGCTTGCTCTGTGCCCATAAAATCACGGCTTTGTTTCATTGACAACAATGCGGTTGCTCTACACTACCTCAGCACGTGCGGGCGTTCTCATACCTCCATGCCATCAAGTCGGAAGGAACAACTTTTTCGTCCACGAAGGACAATATACAACCCGTTGATAGCATGGCATCGAAACATAGGCGTTAACTGACTTAGCCATTTCACGGATAAATGTTGATCCTTCATTTTAATTTCATTGGTTGATAAGATTTTTGCCCTTGTGCGTTCGATCACGTGGTGCAGTTGATGTGATAAGCACGTACATGTAATAAGCACGTGATAAGCACGTGATGGGTGTTGATGTGCATGGAAGTTGAAAAGGCCAGTATACGGCGCGCGGGCAGCAAATACTTGAAACAAAACATGAGAAGCTAAGTTAAATCTCTTTCTTGTTAACAAACTCAAAGTAAGAAGCCATTTCATATTATACATTTCGTAGAAATCTAAGTTATTTAGCTTCTTATTGTTGTAAAAACTGACTGTCATATAACATGCTCGGGAATACCTGATTCCTGACAAATGGGCAGAGATTGTAAGTTTTTTTGGTATTCCAACAAAATAAAGTCAACTGAAAAAAGTGGTTAAGACTCCTTTCAGAAGTCCAACGATGTACCGGAACGACTTGCACATTCATGGCCACAATCAAATGCCCCAATGCATTGTGCATGCACCGTACATTTTTACACTGGGGAGGACTTTCGAAGAGGGTCAACATGCCATGGAAAAGATCATGGATAAAGCATCTACTTTTTTACCCCCTTCATAATCATTGGTATCTGTACATGTATTTCATTTCTCATAACATAAATTCCAACGAGGGTCCGCTATTTCCCCTTCAGGCACCACAGGCATACAATTTCAGTAAATGAGGCCAAGGGAGAAGCTATGTTTTGCCAGAAAAGCAAAATACATGTATCTACATGTACACCTGTTCTTTTCAAGGCAGATTTGTAATGAGCGGAAAGCATGTCAGGTGCGTGATTAGAGCGTAGTAAACGCAATGCACGAGCCAGTGCTGCTAAATGTCGGCTGGAAATAAGGTTTAGTAAATTCACTCAATGCGGAGTTACGTCTTTTGAAATAAAAGGTTGAGTGCCTAAACTACTTCTCATGCTTTGTCGAATTTGCATATCGCGCGTGCAATATCACTCCCTTACAGTTACTTACCCGTGGCATACGTTGTTGAACAGTTGTGTAATAAAGGTTCGCCATCTAAACTGAATTGAGGCAATTGTTTCGCCATTTCATCGAATTCCACGGGATCCTGATCGTCCAAAAATGCAAATTGCACTGTGTCCATGGTGTAGCCGACTGGAATGGGTTCAGTCAAACGTCATCATCCAAAAAAAATAAGCAGATAAAATACCAATAGACATGGAGATGCACCTAAAACACGGGGAGGATGGTCTTTGGTTTAAAACTGGCCACACTATTGAAAAGCAACAAAGTAGCCATATATGTCAGAGTCATTTCTTTCAGACTGGAAATGCAACCAAAAGAGCACAACCTTACATCAATTTTCGATGGTACATTTTTTACCGATGATAAACATAACACGTTACTGATCATAACTACTAACAGATTGCGACTGTATCATTTTTGCGTTGATGATTGGTTGAATGCGTTTAATTTCATTATAAACTGGGTGCTCATTCCGAAATGTCTAAGTGTGCCAGTACCCAATTACATGTAGGTAAAATATGAAATATGTAAATCTTTATACGTCTGTTTCATTTAGACCATCAATAGGCATTAATAGTTCATGATAGTTTCATTTGTTAACTTTCTAAATAATTAGAATTGAAACGCAAATGCAAAGAAAAATAAGCATGGCGTTATGATGCAAGAAAAACATGTTATCAGCAGTCTATGGCAGCTGTTAACCCAGGACTTAAACTTACCAAGAATCTTATAATTTTCTTAGTAAGTATCTTAGATATTTCTTAATGAGATATTAATAAGAAAATCTTACTAAGATTTTTCTTTCAAATATCTTATAAAAAACCTTATAAGAATCTAATAAGAAAAATCTTAGTAAGATTTTAAAGATTCTTATAAGAATCTTATAAGAACAATCTTACTATTATAAGAGTTTTCTTAAAATCTTACCATTATAAGATTTCTTACTAATAACTAATATCTTACTTAGAAATAGCTGAGATGGTTCCTAAGAAAATTATAATATTCTTAGAAGATGTCCTGGGTAGGTTCTTAGAAAATTGTATGTCCAGTCCTTATAGAAGAGATTTTATTTCAAATACTCCAGCCAGTTAACACATCAGATCATAAATGTTGAAAATGCCGCAAATAACTTTGATTTAAAAGATGCAACAGTACTTCTTATGGTTTCATAAAAATTAAAATTACCAAACAAAAGCAAAATGATATTTCATCGCAATATTAATATAAGAATCAACCTATTAGTCAATTTTTACACAACTACGATGCATCCAGTTTATAAAATTTGATTAAAAATAAATCATACAGTGACCTAAGTGTCTTATTATCATTTTAATTGTAATGTGTTTGAAATAATAGACAGTTTAAGAGATCTTCTACTCTGCTAACGGTAACACTAACGTTAACGTTATTTTTTACATTGAAAATGTACATCAGAAATAGCGTTAGCCTTAAGGCCTGTCTACACTATCAACATTTTCAAAACATTTCTGCGACAAAACATTTTAAAAACTGTTTTGGAAATGTTGCGACTTGTTTCGGGATTGGTCTACACTCTGCAACATTATCAAAACATGTTTTCAAATTGCTTTGCAAAAGTTCACGTTCATCCACACTGTGCAACAAACCGAAAACAACGGTGTTTTGGAAATGTAGCTGCTGGATGTTTTTGAAATATTTTGGAAATGTTGATGGTGTAGACATGCCTTTATTAGTGTTATCGTTAACGAAGCGATTTCTTAAACTTCGAACGATTAACAGAGGTTGTACGTCGAAGCAAGTGGGCTTGGCAAGTAGTTCTTTGCAGATGTTTTGAATGATAGAGTATTGGGTAATTGACACAAATTTTTTTTTAAAACGGAAGTCACGTAGTAGTAGTAGACCTAATGAGGTGAAATAAATTGCCAAAGTGCTTAATGTTCAAATATAATTGAAATGAATCACGAAAAATGAATGAGAAATTTGGCACCAGTACGGTGTGTCCATCAATACACTAAGAAAAATCTTTCACAGCATTAGCATACCATTTCAACTAAAATTGAAAATATCATTATTTAGGCTTATCACGTGAGATTCAATATATACATTCATTACATACATGTACATTAAAAATTTAGGTACGTCAACTTATTACAAAAAGGTATATACAAAGTAAATGTAATATATTTACAGTTGAGAACATTAACTTTATTAATGTCTGAATCATGCGTTCACAATTACAGACAATGTATATTGAATTACATCATACTTTAAGAGTGAAATTCGAGCTTGCGAGTGTGTGTGCATGTTAATGTAAGATGCCTTCGTGTATGCCTTTTGCATGCTTATACAATGTACATGAGAGATGACAGAGATCTTTATGATAGATAGTTCTTGGTGCACTACTACATGCAGGGTTAGATACACAGCATTAACCGAGTTACAAATAGATAGAACACCATTCAATCAGACGAAACCTACAGCAGATAGTCCTGGCCATGTTCACGTTCACCCATCTGGATGTTGGGATGCATACGCCACTTTACATGTACTCATGTACATGTGCTCATGTACTCAGTGCCAATTAGAAATGAGCACATTCGGTATTCCTTGGAAGCAAATCTGCACAAAGATTTGAAACGCAGTTTCCTACTCTTATTGATCTGGGGTTTGAAATTTTGAAAATGTGGGTGAAATCTCCTGCATTGAAATAAATGAAACTAAAACTGAGTGCATCTTTGTTGCAGAAAAGTTCATTGAAAGCGGGCACTGCTGTTTCCAGTAGGACGTGGCAACATGGTAAAATGCGAAAAAAAGCCAACAAAGCTAGCTTTCCCACCGAGGCCAAGGAAACATCTGACAGGTCCATATATTTGGGTGCAAACGGTACAAAGATGCACTAATCTATAAGCTAAAGCGTCCGAATCTGTTTATTACGTCACTCATCACGTGTGGCCAAACACCGATCAAATTTGACGATCACGAAGTGCCTCAATTCAATCGCATGACGTCTCTTTCATATAAACGCGAAACCTTCAAAGCTATTTTCGAAACCTGAAGAAACCCACCGCACAGCAAGATAATGCATTTGCCAGCAGGTCGAAAGTATGACTAGAAACATAAATATATCACAACCAGAGTGAATGCCTGAATGTCGACTTGGGCGAAAATGCTTGCAGCTTGACTACCTTTTTTACCTCTGACCTTGAATGTCGCACGCATGCCGCTCGTGCAAGACTGCTGAATGTCATGCGCCTATTTTTCACCTCAAACTCTAGTAATCCTCAATAAAATTTCTCTCTTTTCCTCCTGGCTTCATCAGAACAAAATGATCGTTGATTTTGACTTGATTCGAGAGTGCCAGTGTGACACTGCATAATAAGGAAGTACATGTATCCACTCCACGAGATAGTTTCAGAATGAAATGTCAAAAACATTTTTTAAAAGTGTAAGAATAGAAGATAGTTTGTTGTTGAAGAAAAGCAGAATTAGGCGAATAAAAATCATGCTACATAAAGTTCTTCTTAAAATTTTTTGAGGATTACTTGTTTCGGAGGCAAATAACAAGACACATGGTGAATTAGTATCGCTGTAGCTAAAGCATACCTTGTGATGACATCAGTTTGTGGGTCACTTGCGTAGATCACGTGATCTTTCTGGATAAACCACGTGATTTTTGCAAATAAATATATCCCGGCTTTTGAATGTAAGTGAAATTTCCCGAAACAAAATGCAAATTAAGTAAGACTAGAGAAGAATAAGAAGTTAGTAGACTGCAGATATGTATTGTTAGTATAAAATGGCCACCATCAACCTAAAATTGGCCTAAAACAACAAGGAAAAGGAAGAAAGCCCGTGGAACGTCTAACGATGGTTATTTCTTGCTGAAGAAGGGAAGATGCATTTTCATTTGTTAGTTAACAAGTGAATGAAACGATTTCACGTAACACCTGCTCTTTGGTAGACGTCTTCACCAATTGCTAATACAATATTGATAATTTACCAAACTTGACAAACAAAATTATAAATAATAAAGAATGGAAAGTGAAAATCCACCATTCCCAATAATTTCAAAATCAACGTCAATTGACAGATTTTACCTGAACGCAGAGTGTTAAAAGAAAGAATAAATAATACATGTACTCGATTGCCGACTTTCAATTTTTCCATTCTACATCGTGTGCAAATCCCCTAAGGTAGAGATTTTGTCCAAACTGGTAATTATAACTGGCGTTTCACACACTTCCTTATCACCGGACAGTAGTGTCCATTTTTTGAAAAGTAGTGAAGGTATGTCAGCTATTCTTGAAAGTTATCAGTTTTCCTTTTTCTTATAGAGTAAGTGAAAAAAGGCATAAGGAATAAGAAGTTTAAAACTTACGACATAAAGAAAAAAATCAGTTATCGATAAGAAATCGTGATCATCTGTCAATCAAAAGTGAACACAAAAAAAGAGCAGATGCTACATTCATATTGCTGACGTCATCACAGTGCGCGCTTTAGGCTTCACGTGTTTCGCATGCGCATGCCCAGTTGTGCATATGGAATAAAGATGAAATGCATTGTCGTGGTGGTATAACCATGTTAGTTGCTCCACGGTAAAGTCGATATGGTCTAAAGAGCCGAAAACTACAAACGTTCGAGGAATGGATTTAAATCACAAGCAGGTTTAGAACGAGGTGAATAGAAAAAGTAGCTGATAATAGATAAGGCCACGGGTTTGTGCAATAGAGCCTCTGACATCATAGGTCGCTGCTTTGAAGTACTTTTTTCAAAACAAAAAAAAATCCTACCAAAAAGAACTTTCCAACGGATTTTCTCAAAGTTAGAAAAGATACATGTATAGCTTTGGGAAATAACATTTACGTCTGTGTTGGGAATTATTTGAGTAAGTTCACTCATCTTTTCAGACCGCTTGAGAATAAGTGGCGGCTCGATTGGGATTCGAACCCAAGGCCTACCAGTAACGAGTCCGACACTTGAGAGTTTAAGAGATCTGAGAGTTTAAGAAATCGCTACGTTATTAACACTATTAACGCTATTTCTAATTTATAATTGCAATGTAAAAAATAAGGTTAACGTTAGTGTTATTAGCGGGATGATCTCTCTTAAACTCTCTATCGTCCCACTAACTGTAACACTTACGTTAACTCTATGTTTTACATTGCATACATGTATGTACATCAGAAATAGCGTTAGCTTTAGTTTTATCATTAGGGAGGTTAAGAAACCAAACGATAAACGTAAACTTTACGACGTTATTTTTGATACCACACATTAACCAGATTTTATATTGCATTTTCGGTACAAAAATAATGTTGTCGTAACATTTCCGTTGATCGTTTGATTTCTTAACCTCCCTATTAATGAAGTGGTTTCTTTAAAACTCTCGATTTTAAATACTGCGTCACTACGTTTCCCATATCATATCAGGGAGTTTAAGAAATCAAACGATAAACGTTAACTTTACGACAACGTTATTTTTCATACTACGAATTCACCAGATTATATATTGCATTTTGGGTAAAAAAAATAACGTTGTCGTAGAAAGTTAACGTTTATCGTTTGATTTCTTAATCTCCCTATTGGGGAGGTTTCGAAATCAAACGATAAACCAAAACTTTACGACAACGTTATTTTTCATACTACACATTAACCAGATTTTGCATTGCATTTTCGGTACAAAAATAAAGTTGTCGTTATCGTTTACGTTTATCGTTTGATTTCGAAACCTCCCTATTGTCTAGTAGTTTCGGTTTAGGCCTACATCATCTCAGCATGTCACATAGTCAGTTACTTGAATTGTTTTAAAAAAGTGGATTTATTTAATATCTTACTTAAATCTTCTACGAATCAAAAGGGAACCAATTCTGCTGGTTAAAATTGACAAGGGGCCCAAATTGATTGGTTGTTTTTCACTCCAGAAAGAAACTGGGACATAAAAGCGACCGCTTGCTCGCCAGAGGAAGGCGCTGCGCAACCAACCCGCCACCTGCTATCTTGTAGCCGACATCTCACTTCATAGAGGACTTACCTGTCGAGTAATTAAGTACACAATTGATATTCTGAATGTTAACAAGACTGAATTGAGGCATGTCTAATCCGTCGTCGTCGTACTCTACAGGACCAGGGTCTGTTTCGGTTTTTGTCAAGAATTTGAACACTACGGTGTCCATCGTGTGACCGACTATAGAAATGAAAAGAGAGTGTTTTTAAAGAAATGCACCGTAACATGTCAATCTCTCTGAGCCCATTTCATCTGCCTCAGGTTTGGGGCAATCCCACGACAAAAGACAATCTTGTGATGGGCTCAGGTGTGATCAAATTGATCTGGATAAAAATTTCAAACCAATTTGCCAAAAGCAGTGATTGATTTTTTTTTCTGAAATGTGGTGTGGACGTACGTGAAGACTATATACTTTAACACAGACCAGTCACATGTGGACAGCAGCACATATAGATAGGCGTTGAAGAGAGGAGAAAGCATGCAGGAGGGTTACAGGGTGTGACATACACGTTTAGATGCACATTATGCACACTTTGCCATGCAAAACAACGTATACATGTAGAAGGAATGCAAACTTAAGAGCGCTAGAGAGGTTAGCCTAACTGAAATGAACAGTGATTTATTTAAGACGTTCGTGTTTTAAGATGGCCTAGATGTTATTCCTTAAAGACAGGTATTAAAATCTTGATTAAGTTGTTAACACATTTTTGCCCGGAGTAAGCCATGTTATCTTTGAAATACACAGGTGTTATATCTATCTCAACTATATTTAGTTTTTTACTCCACGTTAAAAACACAAAAGGGTAGATTTCTTTATTCATTGGAAATGACGTAACTGGCTGGAGTAAAACCAAACAGAACACAGGAATAACGACGGTGACACCAGAGCAAACATGCAAACGTCAATGCTGATGTGAAATTTAACGGAGGAGGTCGATCGACTTTGCATAAAGGTCTATTCTGGGAGAAATGAATGACATTTCAAAATTGCTGACAATATCAACAAGGTAACCAGTAAGAATACAAATCCTAAACTAACATATAATTAATACGTTCATTTCATCAATATTTTTCGTTGCACATCGTTGTTTTAAATCACTTCAATTACTAC
>NMRB01001132.1:169431-180784 GCA_002633025.1 Notospermus geniculatus | reverse complement strand
GGGAAGACTTTTCTCGTCCATCAGGCATCGCACTTCAGTGGTTTCTTTTCATTTGGCAGCAGTATATTTGTGCGCAGGGCGCGACGTTGAGATTTTTTCACTATTCAACAGGATTCGGGAGATATTCAAAAAGTTCATTTTTGACCAATTTTTGGCACAAATTACATAATTATCATTACTAAGAATTAGAATTTGCAAATTATCTCAACGTCGGCACCTGCACATATGTATTCCCCAACGTTTTGTGGTAAAACGCCAGGTCCCAGTCGCGTTGTTGCCGAGAAATCTATGACGAAAAAGTCAAATGGGGGTCTCATTGTTTGCTTAATTAGCTGAATAATGAAAGATGAAAGCAAATCGTTTACAATTCAGATGTGTAGAACAAGAGTAGCAATTTCATAGAAATACATGAAATCGATGCTACCTTTTTGCTTGAAGAAAATATGAATTGTTTTCAGTCGCCATTTGCAGTGCGCTTCCTTATGGCTACCGCCCCCTTAAGTACATGTATTTTTAGGTATTTCTTTGTAAGATATAAGTCAGAAAATCTTACTAAGATAATTATAAGAAAAATCTCAGTAACATTTTAAAGATTTTTCTCACAAGACTTATAAGAAAAGTGTTACTAAGAAAATTCCTATCCGAAACTTAAAAGAAAAGTCTTAGTGAGATTTTTCGTATGCCCGGTACAGACAATAAAACTTATAAAACTTTCTTAATCTTATAATAGAGATGACAACCCAGGATGTAAAGCTTACTAAGAATCTTATAATTTTCGAAGTAAGTATTTTTAGCTTTTTCTTAGTAAAGATATCAGTAAGAAAAATCTTTTTAAGACATTTCTTACAAATACCTTAAGGAAACTCTTCCTAAGAAAAATCTTATACGAATCTTATAAGAAAAATCTAAGTAACATTTGAACGATTTTTCTCAGAAGACTCTTTAAAGAAAAGTGTTACTAAGAAAATTCCTTTACGAAATTTCATAAGAAAAATCCGAGTAAGATTTTCTAACTAACTTTTACTAACAAATAGTTAAGATACTAAGAAAATTATATGATTTTTGGTAATATTTATGTCCTGGGAAGAAAATTGTATCCCCTCGATTTTAGAGTACATGATCCAAACTGAACCAGCCTAAGAATGATTAAGAACAAAGTTTAGGCAACAATGACATAGGCCCTATTATATCTACTAGCATTTGCAGAGGCTGCAGCTAGAATCATGCAGGTCAAAAGGAACATATGCAGTCATGAAATATTCATTACTTAGGCTCCATCGATCTACCAGACCCCATAAAACCAGAAATATAGGGGTCGAGATAAGAGTGCTGAGATGTTGACTGGGCACAATCCTATTGTTTTCTTTCTCTGCCTAATTTATAATAAAATGGAAAAGAGATCGATGCATTATCGAAAAGTAATCCAGTTGAGCAGAAAATGTTTTGTTATATCAAAGAAGTTTAAGAGATCACACGCTAACGATAACATTTATGTTAACGACATTTTTTGTACATGAAATACAAGAAATAGCGTTAACGTAAACGTTATCGTTAGCATGTGATCTCTTAAACCCTGTAAACATAACGATTTTACAATGTTAACTTTGTTGCACACCGTAACCACTATGCATTACCCCTTGCCTTGCACTTTGATCTGCAATGCTGCAGGGGATGGGAGTGACCCACTTACAACCAAAGGGGTACAAGGTGCAGTAGGGCCAGTGGCTCAGATAGGACCTGATGATATACGAGTCACATTGGGAAGGATCTTTTTCTAAGGGGCTTTAAATCTAATGTTGTTTCATTACAAGTTTGTATTGAATACTATTTGAATGTTCCACAGAATTGCTCATAGAATCGAAGTAGTTGATGAGAATTCGAGAAATTTTGAGGACAATTTCGACACAGGTAACACTATTACACAACACTGACTAAAAGAACGTTCTTTGAAAAATCAACTGGACATGTACAATTTTACATTTTCATGACAGTACAATATACCTTATTTACGTTGATTTTCCTTTCCAATATATAACAGCACGAGGGGGGTCAAAAGCATCCTCTAAATATATGTATATTAATATGGACAATAACAAAAAATTGTACAGTTCACTCATAGTCTAGATCGTGAAAAAAAATTCTTAATTGTTCAATAATATTGCATTATTTCAGCAACCATCAAGTTCATGTTTTAGTGTGGCAAGCCAGCAGCTTTTATCGTGGTCCGAGGTCATATTTTAATGTACATTCACATGCTAATATATACATGAATCTTAGACATTTTAGTTCTGTGCCCTTCGAATAAATCATAAAAAATAGTGCCAAAGGCACTGTGCCCGCTTGGCTTTTTTAGCACAGTGGTGGAAAGCATAAGCCATATCAGAATCCCATACAAGCCATCTTTGACAATATCTGTGACCAAAGCGTACATAGCAGATTTTGTGAGTTTGGTTTTGGCCTCCTGGCGGCAAAGTCAAGAATTAGATTTCACCAATATTTCGTCAGGAAGTCACTACAACCTAAAGGTAAATACATACAATAGCTCAAACGATTATCAAAATATAGCCCTTTTAAGTTTTTCACAAAACGCCCCCTACTGACCAAAGTGGGAATCGCATCGCACCCAAAATCGAACTTGACCTAGATTTTTTGGTCATACACACCTTTATGCAATATCAGTCTATGGAAAAGCTCCGAGGTACTTTCCTCAAAGAATTCAAGGAATTTCTGACACCAGTGTTGTCAATTAAAGACGTGTGCCATGTCCCCGCTATCATAAGTAGCTGTCAACTTGCGAGATTAATCACACCGGAGTAACACTAACAGATGCAATATGATAGTCCTAAAACAAAGGCATGGGTTTTCAATTTCAATTTTTTTTAGTTCAGGGTTGTGTGTAGGCCTATGGATGTACTAGTATTCGATGGATGAAGCTGTGGGAAGGTCTGTTTGAGTGGTGGATGCTATGGACAGGCCAGTAGTTAGCTTTGGTCCCGGGTTCGAATCCAGTTGCAAGGGCAAGTAAAATACCCCATCCAAGTGAGGAACATGAGTAGCTTGTGATGGCCTCCGTACTTACCAGGGCCAATAATGCTATAGCGTCGGCCCTGACGGAAAAATGAAATACAAATAGAGTAGCTAGCATAGGGACAAATGCCCCCCCCCCGGGCAATTGTGTGAATTTTTTTTCCGGAAAATCAATTGCTGCTCATGTCTCAGCGTGCAGGGAGTAGAAATCAGTCAGAAACATTAGTTTACCTCAGTGAGAAACTAAGTTACTTGCTGGCCCTAATGTTGTGTGGTCAAGTCCTTGCAGTCATTGAATGCCCTAACTGCCCCCTCATAACACAACCACTGCCCCAGAAATGGGTGGAAATTGCACCTCAGCGCTCGTTAATTCTTAAAATTTTGCCTGGGGAGGTCCCCAGACCCCTGCAAAACCGGACCCTTTGGCGCTGGCGCGGCGTGCGTCGAAGCCCATATCCATTCAGCTCATTTGCTTAAAATCCCCCCCCCCGTCAAAAAAGCTAGTATAGCTACGGCCCTTTGATGAGCGAGTTTATGCAGATTCATGTAAAAAGTAAATGGACAAAAAGTATTCTGTTCCCTCACCAAGAAGTAAGCACTAGAATACGTTTGGGTTGTAGCTAAGATACTTGGCCCTACAACATTGCAGATGACTCGGTCTCTTCCCATTTCGCCATCCAGAGGTTATCCATTTGATTCTCAAAATTTTAAAATTATCCATACATGTATGCAATCATAAACATATTGGAGAGGCTTTATTCATGAAAAAATGCAAAGGAAAACCGAAGACATGACAAAAAGTACACTGAAAAATTTATCGTCTGCTATAAAACTACGTCACTACCGGGTTTTAAATTTCCTAGAATAAAACAAATTGTCTGCATCGAGGCTGAGACGGTTGACCTCAAAAGATGGTGGCTTGTGGATTGTTTTTCCTCCAACTGAGGTAGGCCTAATTAAGTTTGACAACCGACATGTGTCACCGCACACTCGCTGCATTCCAGCTAAATTCCAGCACTGTTGGTGGAGGATTTCGCCTGACTGATATGAAAATGATCCTTCAAAAACTGAAGGCGCTATCCATCTGACAAGGAAAAATTTGATATTTTCGTTTTGGTCCCCTAGTGGCAAAGTGAAGAATCAGATTGCACCGAAACTTCGTGTGCAAGTCACCACAAATTAGAGGTACATACGTACAAAGTTTCATCGTGATAGCTCAAGCCATTCGCAAAATACAGGCCTTTGAATTTTTTCACAAAACGCCCCCTACTGGCCAAAGTAGGAATTGCATCGCACCCAAAATCGAACTTGACCTAGATTTTGTGGTCATACACACCCATATGCAATATGAAAATGATCCGTCAAAAACTGAAGGCGCTATCCATCTGACAAGGGAAAAGTTTACGGACACACGCACTAACGCACGCACGCACGCACGCACGACAGACCACCACTAAAGGCGCCAAGCACAGCATAAGCCCTTTTGGCCTATGGGCCAAGCGGGCTAAAAAATACCAGCTATTTGAGGCAAATGGTTTTTAAAGCAACTGACAACTTAGGGAAAAACATTTCTCAGTTGATCCTGCCTAAGCCTGAAATTGTGTTTGGTATCATCAACCGTTTAACCGTGCAAGCACTACGGTTAAATACTAATATGTTGCTGATACTTTGGGGAATCAAATATGTTTTAATAGCTAAACCGAATACTTAACTTACTTCATTGCATACCAAATCTTGCCTGTATTATACAAACGCATCAGTCTGTTTGGTATCGTCACGTGGTGGAAACTTGCGTCCTTTTCATTCCTGAAGAAGACGTCTGGTACCCACAGATCGTTCCATTTTCCATCTTCTAGTTTTACCATCTGTTCTGTCATTCCACCTAAAGGAGTGAATTTAAGTCTTGGATCTTCCCACGTCTGACGGAGGTATATATTTACAGAGTAGTCCTGTAATGGAGAGTAATAATAATAATAATAATAATAATAATTCATTTTATCAAGTGCTACATGTACATTAAAGTTAAAAACTTTTTCCTATCAACTTACATAGACCTGGCCCCGTATTCATAAAACTACTTAAGTCTAAGTATGACACTTATCCTTTGTTCAACACAAAAGATAAGTATCACACTTAGACTTAAGTAGTTTTATGAATACGGGGCCTGGGTCCATATTCATAAACCTACTTAAGTCAAAGTGTGATACTTATCTTTTGTGTTAAACAAAGGATAAGTGTCACACTTCGACTTAAGTAGTTTTATGAATATGGGCCCAGACGTTTACATAGTTAGTTTACACAGAGTAAAAGAACTGAGTTAAAGAACGACCTTACTATCGACCTTTCCAAGAAAATGATGACCTAGGCCTACTAGTTCTCCCACGTGACGCCGTGGCCATTCATTGTCCAAGCGTGATACAACACCTCTCAGACAATTATTTTACCTAACCCTCTGTGCGCTTGACCAGCTTAGCGTGCCATCAGCCATTGAATGGATATTAAGCTTCTGGGTGCATATTCATAAACATACTTAAGTCAAAATGTGATACTTATCTTTTGTGTTGAACAAACGATAAGTTTCACACTTAGACTTAAGTAGTTTTATGAATATGGACCCTGGGCCCATGCATAAAACATTTATTGTACCAAAACAAAAGATTAAGGGAAAAATTTCCCTGAGGATGTTTTATGCATACGGCCCCTGGGCCCATATTCATAAAACTACTTAAGTCTAAGTGTGACACTTATCCATTGTTGACACAAAAGATAAGACTCCAAATCATGTCAACGTCTCTGTATGGCGCACCATTCAAAATTATCGCTACGTTTGAAAAATGTGAACGTCTCTGATAAGGCACGTCTCCAAGTTTTGTTAACGACACGAGTGCCACCCAACGTCTCATTTGTGAACGACTCCAAATCATAGCTAAACGTCGCTGTTTTATTAAAGAACATCTCTGTTTTCTAAAAGCACGTCACTGATTTTGTGATCTACGTCTCTGTTTTGTCAACGTCTACTTTTTGCGGATATAACCGCCCATACAAGCACATAAGATGAGGAGAAAACCTACCATTGTCTGCTCATTGATGGAGTAGAAACTGTTTATATAGATGCCTAATTTGACAGTGGTGGAATTTTCTGAAAATAGCAATGGCAGGTTAGACAAAATGGTTCGACAGATACTGAACAAGTTCTTAAATGATAATTAGTGAGTGAGAATATTAACCACTGCATGTGTGTTCGTTCTGTGTAGCTGGTTCAGTACAAGTGGTTGGAAAATAGCTACTGATTACCAAGAACTTGGAGAAGACAGAAAGTTTCATTTTATTTCATACACTTCAGAATTTAAGAGGAACATTAAGACATGCAGTAAAATCACCTGTTATTGGTGGTGCTCAGAATTCCTGTAGGCCCTAGTTTTGAAGCACCCCCATTCTGGCCCTCAAATACCTTCAAAACCAGGGCCTACAGAAATTCTGAGCACCACCAATAACAGGTGATTTTTCTGTATTTATTATATACGTATATGAAAAAAAGGAACACCACGATCATGATACTAATAATCGATGTATCTTATGTATGTAATGTGTCTTATATACAGACAATACAAAATTACGCTACTGAAATAGATCCCTGTAGAACTAAGAAGATATACACTTGTCACTGCATTTATCAGAATATGAGTTGATCCTCTGGCCGTTGTCTTGAAAGCAAACAACGATTTATGCAACACATTTACATCAAGTGTTACAAAAACTGCCAAGCAGTACCTACAGACTACTGCCCATGTATTACCTAAACCCAAATCCAAACAATATTCTGGACCGTTTGCCTACCTCCATGTGGGGACTGCTGCCTGTCGTACACCTCCTTGTCTAACATTTCCGCAACTTTTTGGTGCCTAAAATGTGACATCACAGTTGACTTGAGTTGGAGGAGAAAGATGAACACAGATGGGTTAGTTTGAGCAAAGTAAATGTGACCCAGTCTGGGAAAACCAAGCACAAGTCTCCAGCATATGTGACAAGAAGGCCCTTGACTGCTCTGTTACGTCATCAACTCATCGCTGAAGAACCCCCGTCCCCCCCCCCCC
Organism: Notospermus geniculatus; assembly: GCA_002633025.1. Lineage (NCBI taxonomy): Eukaryota > Metazoa > Nemertea > Pilidiophora > Heteronemertea > Lineidae > Notospermus > Notospermus geniculatus. The sequence continues at coordinate 173,663 of NMRB01001132.1, read as the reverse complement.
TGTATGAAACACTGATTGTTACTGTAACAGCTGAGTTGATTTCAGCTTTTTTTGGGGTAACCATTGCTGTAACCATTAACCATTGCCTACTGGAAGATTTATGCCTGGTTTTCCGAGATCGGGTCACAAATGCTCTTACCCAACAGAGATATGGTTGACTAAACATGAATCTCAAAAGTTCTTGATCACAACTTTGAATTTTCACACTGGTGGTATTGGCGTAACGAATGATGATAACCTTCCGAAGCAATAGGGAGTTTGAGATCAGCAACTTATCACGGATCCTTATATGTATACGGATCGAAATGTACACAAAATTTGTCCTCGTTGTGCAGAGATCTATCCGTATATGTATAAGGATCAGTGATAAGTCGCTGATCTCAAACTCCCTACTATCCTTGGTCCCAAATCTTATACTTCACGTATAACATTACTTCCATGTATTACAAGTTGCTTCAATGATGCAATTGGCCGGCACTGTTCATCGTGTCGATAAGATGAAAATGCTTACTCTAAAATCATTAGCTAAGCAATCCCTTAGCAAATTTGTTGCAGAAATACCACCTTCCGGACATTACGGTGTCATAAAATCAAGACGTTACTGTCGCCAAACCACATCATTCAAAGATCTGACCGTCACAAAACCTTGTCAAAAAGCAGCATGATTCCATTATCTTCTGGTATCATTCTGCTTATGCAAAGGAAATATCTGTAATACCTGCGAATTTACTCAAACTTGTCAGTAAATACTTTCTTCTGAATTTCATCCTTTCTACGTAATGACTAACATTTTAGGTTAGTCATCATATAACTAAGTCAGGTGATTTTCTCCGCAAAATATTTCTTCTCCGTTGTGTCGCTGTGTAAAAAACGAACACCTCGCACTTTGATTCTTAGAGCCAGCAAAATCTGAAGTTAACTTAAGAAAAGGAAATCTCGCTTAACATAAATGAATATTCACGGGACAATAAAATGGTCCGCACTTGCAAATCTATTGGACACTGATTAATGAACAAAGCATTGAAATATGCTGCATTTTTCTACAGCTACACATGGTTTGAATTCCGAGATAAATAGATTCATATATACAGCTATAACGAACCCCTCGCTATAACGAACTTAACCCTTGGACCCCAAGCAGTTCGTTATAGCGAGGTTGCACTGTATTTCTATCAGGTTGCCTCATCTCGACACAAGTTATTCTTTTTGATTCTACTGATTCAATACGTCCACTTGATGATTAAAGATAATATATCACGACTTCATTGTTTACATTCAATGTTTGTAAACATGGATGTTTACATTATGATATTTTGGACTTTTGTGACATGCCAACCCACCCAAATGAGTACTTTTGGAATCAACAGAATTTCTAGAGAGACATGCCACTAACAATTTACTCATAAGACAAAGAAATCCTGGACATAAACAAACAAAATGTAAATAAACAATGAATTTCGTGGCGCGCGAAAATACCCGTGATACATTATCTTTAAATTCCGCGATCACAATTCGTCAGGTGTGTGGAGAAAATATATAGAAAACCATGTGTATGGATGTAGAAAATGCATATTTCACTGGTTTTGAAATAAAACCGTTACTATAACACACAATGACAGTGCACACAATGTAGTGCAATGCTATCAAATACGTTATAATTCATCTGGGCCCATATTCGTAAAACTACTTAAGTCTACACTTATCTTTTGTTCAACACAAAAGATAGTATCACACTTTGACTTAAGTATGTTTATGAATATGGACCCCGGTCTCATTTTGGTGTATGCATGCCAGGAAGATAACTTTCTCTTTCAACAGTGGTGACGTATTTCAAAGAAAATTTTCGTTTTGTGAATGTGGCTACCTATGTGACAAACTGATACATTCCCGTGAGCCCAGGACTTCTACACTAGGTAAAAGATGTATCAAAAAGTTGATTACATTTATTGTAATCTAATGTTTGTCAGCATATACATGTACATATTCCATAGTTATATGCTTTGTGTCACATTCCGGAAGATGTCCTTGCCTTAAAAAAGAAGTCACTCTTTAAGGAAGCACAACTTCTTAAGATGTTGTAGTCACACAAGTTAGCAAAGAAGCAGAATCACGTCTTCTTATCGGATATTTTCACTGTTTGAAAAAACACAATTTTTTTAGCCGGAGATCAGCACATCACCAGTTTTACGAAGCAAATGTGCTGATCTTACCCTATCACTAATCTTGAACTTATTCGTAGGAGGTTAATTAGCGGAAGGGTGATAAACACATACTCTCACTGCTCCCCCAGGATATAAGTCCTACTAATAATCTTATAATTTTCTTTGTAAGTGTCTTGGCTATTTCTTAGTGAGATCTCTTAGTGAGTAAGAAAAATCTTAGTAAGATTTTTCTGATAAGATTCTTATAAGAAAAACCTTAGTAAGATTTTTCTTCCAATATCTTACTAAGAAAGTCTTCGGTACTGTTTCTTGTAAGAATTTTGTAAGAAAAATCTTAGTATTTTTCTTATAAGAATCTTAACAGAAAAATCTTACGAAGATTTTTCTGACTAATATCTTACTAAGAAATACCTAAGATACCTACTAAGAAAATTATAAGACCCTCATATTGCTAGTAAGTTAAGGCTGATTTAATAGTATGATTGACTACGAAAGATTCCAGAAAAAGAGTAACCATTCCTACGATTTTATAAAAAAAAACAAACTGTCCATAACACAATACATAGATGCACAATACAATTAATTGCATTATTTTGAAGGGAGATTTTTGTGTCAAAGATCTTTCAAGCTGATGAATATAAATGTAGTCCAGTGTCGACAGACCATTAAAGATAAAAACAGTTCCTTTCTGCTTGTAATATATGGATTGATAAGGCATGCAAAACATATCAGTGCAATGGAATATTTTTACGGTCTTTCCTGAGATATTCACGAAATCTTTTAGTCTCTTATCTCCCTTCAAAGATTGTAAATGGTAAACAGCAAAATGCAAGATAAATGTAAAAAGCTGTGTACAAGCCAAACAGATTGTATATTATAAATATATGATTATGATTGGAGATTGTATGTACTACAGACATTCTTAAAAGGCATTGCAAGTGGAATTTTCAATGCATCAAGGCCAAAAATAGAGTGCATTTCATGGTGTGCTTTTCATGCTGCACTGAGAAAATTAGACACTCAGCAAATAGATAACCAAAAATTCACTTTATGAATTTTTGAGATACCTATGATATTACATGTAAGAAAACTTGGTCTGATAGTGTGACATTCATAGAATCATGTTCCATCCTGATTCACAGAAGCTGACAACCATATATGTTGATATAATTACAAATGCACTGGACCAGATAGAGTTTAATGCCACGGGCTGCATTGTACAGTACTTTTGATATAAAATGCATTCCAGTAAACCACTAATGTACAAAGAGTTGCATTCATATACATTGATCACACATGCCAAGGCTATATATGTTTCAAGGCAAAAAATATATGATGCAAAACCGGATGCAAATACAAGAAATCCATGCTTGTCCACATCCTTATGGCGTTTTGCGGAAACACCGTGTTGGAGCAAATTTGAACCCAGGACACTTGGCTACCCAGCCTTCAGAAAAGTAATGTTGCCAAAAAATCTTTTGCCGGAAACAGCCGCCAGGGTGTTTTACAGGTTGGGAACTGACTTCATCATTGGACGCCGATGGACGCAACAACTGAGCTTCGTACGGAGAAAGAGGGACGATGTACGTACAGCGAAATTTTGAATGGTTGGAGTTGCACCTCGTAAATGTATTAGCCTACCAACAGATAAAACGTGGTGCCTCGGAATCAAATAAGCCCATTCTTTGGAGTTTTGAGTGGCTACGTACATGTATCGGAGATGGCTTTTTATGCATTTTGACCTATTTTGTGTTAATTTATATTAAAAAAACATCTCTTATTAAATAACAACAGAAAACAGTTAAGAATACGCTTTTCTGAAAGCTGGGTACCCAAGTGTCCTAAACCTCGGTTTAGATTTGCTCTAACACGATGTTTCTGCAAACGCCATAAGGACGTGGACTATGCCATCGCAGCTTCTCATGAATCACAGACTTAATAAGAAAACTTGTTCATATAAAAATTCAAGCTACGGATGCGTCTGATTCATAGAAACAAGTGATGTCATGCATGTACATGTATGACAGCCATGCTCTTGAAAGCCATTTTGTATCAAAGCCGCTGTGATTT
>NMRB01001132.1:111826-149538 GCA_002633025.1 Notospermus geniculatus | reverse complement strand
TTGCAATTTCTGGCAATCAGTCGGTGGAATGACTTTTAGCACTGAGGAGTCAATCATGTCAATTAATACGGCTAAGATCAACAACTTCATCTAATTTGATTAGAACTAGAGCAGTTAATGCCGGTCCAAACTACCATAATAAAATCTGATTAATTAAATGGGCGATTTCTTGCTAATTTCCATGGTGGTTTTATTTAACTAACGGAAACATTTCCAGTGACTCTGTTGTTTCTGTCTGCTTCACATCTTAATACATTTTTACCATTCAGAAACAGCCATAGTGTGATGATTCTTTTCGTGGTGTCACTACTGAACATCATGGACTGATGCATTCAATATGCAAATAGAAGACAGTATTCTTTTTCCTTTTTAGCTCACCTGGTGAGCTCTTTGTGGTGCAGCGTCCGTCGTCGTCGTCGTCCGTTAGCAGGGCACGTTTCGTAACCGCTGGGGCTATTGACCTGAAACTTTGTACATGTATTACCCCCAGGTCAGATGATCTATGGCACCAAGTTTCGGTCCGATTCGATTCTTGGCTTGGCCACTAGGTGGCCAAAACGGAAAACACAAAAAGTGCAATAACTCCTGAACTACTAGCTGAATCATTTCCAGATTTTTATCATAGGTACACCTAATAAGGATGCATGACATACCTAACGGGTTTTGGATTTGACCAACTTTTCAAGATCAGAAAGGTCAAAGTTCAAATTTTGCCATGTGGTGGCATGTTTCGTGGCTATTTGACCTAGAGTCTTCTAACTTGGTGTGATTATGTATCTGAGTCCCTTCTATGTCATCAGCAACTTTTGGCCCGATTCTACCTCACACATGGCCGCCAGGCGGCCATTTTGGAAAATGGCTTTGGCCCATACATGTTTTTCATGAATTACTGCAACTGAATGTTTTGACCTTGAAATTGTATATATGTAGGTACCCTCTATGCAAACATCGAATTTTGACCCTTTTCGACTTCAAATATGGTGGTCAGTCGGCCATCTTGAAAATGGGACTTTATCCAACATATCTTACGAAGAACAGCAGATACAATGTTGTAACTTGATACGAATATGTATGTAGATACACTACATGTATATATGTTTGCCACATTTTAGCTCTATTGCACTTCAAATATGGCCGCCAGTCGTCCATCTTGAAAAAATGTACTTTGGCCTGGTATGATGTTTCCCTTGAACATATTGACTTGGCACTTGTTTTTCGTTCTTCTGGTACATTCGCCCAGGTGAGCACATGGTCCATGGACCATTTATTTCTGATTTATAATTTATGACTTTGGCATTGGCTCGAGGGTAAATCGCTAACGGCGACCCAGGCAGGCATACTAGCGGCCCTGTTCAGTGCACCGTCGACTTCATTCGAGATATACTAGAAAAACGCTGATGCACTGACCACAATCAATCGACATGCGATTCCATAGTAATCAAACATGCACACCTTCAACACTTAAGCATGTTAGGGCAAACATAAATTGATAATGACCACTTCTAAACATTTGTGAAGTATGTTAACAGTACTCCATTCACTTCAAAGGGTGCCCTTATTTTTCACTTGTAATATCGACACGGTTTTATCGTGAAAGAGACTGACCCTGTTTGTGGCATTTAACGACGGACACATACAATAGGGAGGTTTCGAAATCAGACGATAAACGTAAACTTTACGACAACGTTATTTTTCATGCTACACATTCACCAGCTTTATATTGCATTTCCGGTACAAAAATAACGTTGTCGTTAACGTTTACGTTTATCGTTTGATTTCTAAACCTCCATAATATGTCGTAGAAAGAACTGAGAATTAAAATGGAATAAAACGGTCAGTAATCGGCCCTCGGAGTGTTAATACGGATCATCACCACTCTACTCGTAAAGCGGCCCATATACATGCAACGAAGTGGAAATTTAAAAATTCAAGATGCACCAAATTCTCTCGGTCTTACATGGTATGCTAAATGACGCACTGGCAGCAGGGACATCTGTGGTACCAACCATCTCCAGAAATACATTAGGTCCTGGAAATGAAGTTGAATTTCCTATTTCGTACTTCGTGTTTCGTCAGATTTGCGAAACCTTACTATTACTTCAATCTACATGTACCGTCATCCCACTGATCAGAAGTGGAGATACATGTAAGACCTTTTATACCATTTGGACGGCAACAGTGTATACTACTGGATCTAGCATTCGAGTTGCACGTACAGAAGAACATGCCGAACTGCGAGCCTTCAAAACTATCCAGAAACGAACCGACAGTATCCCCTTCTACATGTATTCAACTCTATGTGTGCGTATACATTTATCATAACCCATCACACGCCATTCGATTTGGAAACATTTGACTCGACTATGTTAGAAAGTCTATTTACATACTATCTCTCTAGTGGAATACCAATATTAATTTGACGGTAAAGAAATCGGATGTTGACTCGCTAAAGAACTGTTTGGAAAGTATGAGATAGGCGAGACCAATTGTATTTCTGTTTCTGAGAGATTTGGTATCCGCCGCACGTGGATAAGGTTGTCAGATTCAGTGACGGATCCAGGATTTCGGGAAAGAGGGGGCGCACCGTGCAAGATACATTGAAATCTGCGGTCAATTTCAATGATTTGCTCCAAATTTCAGAATTTCATGGTCAATTTTAAAGATTTGTCGGCCGAAGGGGGGGGGGGCGTGCGCCGGGTGCGCCCCCTTGGATCCGCGCCTGAGATTCATCAGACATTTTTTCTATGATCTCTCGGACGTGCCTGTTGTGTTATGCGCGTGCCGGTCACCCATCCACGTAGTGATCGCGCTCAACGTTACTTAACTTCCAGCTCGGACGGCAACGCGCCAAGCACAGGGCTATAAAGGTTGTAGCTGCAACTTGCAGTCACCTGAGTGATACATGTATTTTACTTTCGTCACAACGGCATTTGCCGTTCGCCATTGGCGAAAATGCGAGTGGTAGCGCCGACCCTGGTCGCAAAGAGTCGATGCACCCGTGACTGACAGTGACCACTGCATGCACCGCTCGGTAAAATGCAGGTTGCAGGCTGACCTGCAGGCAGTACTATTTGCAATACATTTGACTTCACCATTGGACACTAACACTTACCCTAACTAACCTGCAACCTGCACTTTGTGTCAGCCTCTGCATGCACCCATCATTACATTCGAAATCACAGTACATGCCAATCTAATTTTGCTGCCAAAGTCTGGTATGGAATACTTGTATACCAAATAACGCAATTATACTGGCCGGCCTAACTCCAAACACGATTGTCGAGACGAGATTATACAAAGCATCCACAGGGGAGAATTAGCATGTAAAAATGCGCATTATGATGTACGTCGCACCCCGTGGACCCTCTTAGAAATATTCTAATGGATGGAGAGGTGGACTTGACGAACGTCGAGAGTATAACCGCCCGCTGTGAATCACACAGGAATGATAATGTAAAGGTTTTGTGTTAGTGCTGATTCTGAGGAGATGTTCCAGAAAATCTTTTTGGCGGATTACAGAACAGAAAACCACATCACCCATAATTACGTGGGTCATTTACGAAAGCCCAGAAGCTGATTTAATCTTCAAGCTTGAGCCCAAGACTTCGATTTCAAGCTTGAATCTGGTCTTCAATTTTCAAGCTTGATCCCTGAGACTTAAATCTTCAAGCTACATCACCACTGGACTTCGATCTTCAAGCTTGAACTCCCAGACTTAAATCTTCAAGCTTGAACTCCCAGACTTAAATCTTCAAGCTTGAACTCCCAGACTTAAATCTTCAAGCTTGAACTCCCAGACTTAAATCTTCAAGCTTGAATCTGGACTTCGATCTTCAAGCTTGAACCCCGAGACTTAATTTTTCAAGCTTGAATTTGGACTTCGATCTTCAAGCTTGAACTCCCAGACTTAATTTTCAAGCTTGAATTTGGAGTTCTTAAAATCTGAACCGATCGTCAAGCTTGAACCCCCGGACTTAAATCTTCAAGCTTGAACCCCCCAGACTTCCATCTTCACGCATGAACCCCGACAGTTAAATCTTCAAGCTTGAACCTGGACTTCGATCTTCAAGCTTGAACCCTCCTACTTAAATCTTCAAACTTGAATCCGTACTTCAAGATCTTCAAGCTTTAAGATTGAAGCTGGGATTCAAGCTTGAAAATGTTGGGAGGTTCAAGTTTGAATACTGGAGAGGAAGTAAATGGTATGGCACATGTACATTATTTACACGTAATTAGCTTCAAGCTTGAACCTGGACTTCGATCTTCAAGCTTGAACCCCCAGACTTAAATCTTCAAGCTTGAATCCGGACTTCAACTTCAAGCTTTAAGACTAGAGTCTTGATTCAAGCTTGAAGACGTCGGAAGGTCCAAGTTTGAATATTGGAGAGGAAGTACATGTAAATGATATGGTACAAAATTTACAAGTAATTATCGTTAATAAATAGAATCGGTGAAAATGGTTAGAATGGGACGGTATTTAAGGTATGGAGCACTGAATGTTACAATTCGTAGTCATTAAGGCTGTTATAAGTAGAAATGTCTGTCTTCAATATTGAAGCTGGGAATTCAAGCTTAAAGATTGAAGATTGAATGAGCCTTTGGGGTTTTCACACTCATCACACTTGCCTAACTACCGCGGACTATGTGCGTAATTCTCTGACAAGGAGTCGGTAGTCAGTCAGATGTGATGGACGATGTAGTTGTGGGTTATGTGGTTTTCTGGCACCACAAGTGACAAAGGGTTAACAAGACCCCCCCCCCCCCATAATAAATCCGAATATGTGAATCTGTCGGGAGAAAACGAAAGACCAACACTATAACAACTAATAAGCTCGAGAAACCCATAGGAATGGGTTCATTCCTCGTCCCCTGACTGGACCCGTTTGCCATGGGTTTCTTTAAATGGGTACAAGAGAATGGGTTCATGGTACCCAGAATACTAGTATTTGTCCGTCGGGTATGAAATGAATACGTCCTTAGGTTGCAGTATAACCCATAATGACCAGGGGCCTGTTTCATAAAATGACTTTAAGCTAATGGTACCTTTAACCAAAGAAAATACATTGAAGTTAATGGCACCATTAGCTTAAAGTCATTTTATGAAACAGGCCCCAGTTTCATAGGTCACTTTGCCAATCTACGATTGCTACCCGTACATGTAAGTTGGCATCCATGAGCAATTTTCGAGTCCAACTGACCTACTTCTAGGTTTATGCTACCCAGTTGGGTCATTTAAACCCGAGGGGAAATCAGTATTTGTTCCCATGGGACCGGACGATTTTTTACAGTGAACGCTTTTAACGCCAATCCCATTTTTCGATGCCACGAAGACAGCACCGAACAAAAGGACAACGCAAACGTCTATCCGTTTGTTCGGTGTCCTCTTCGTGGTATCGAGCAATGGGTTTGGCGTTGGCGTTGGCGCTCCGGGGGCTTTGCAAACACTCCCTACTTTCTACATACAGAAGCGTCGAAACTTGATAGTAAAGGTAGCAGACATGAACTTGGACAGGAACAGACAATCAGAGGTCTTAGCACTTTTGCCATGCATCTTTTGCATTCGAAGAGAAAAAGGCTGATTCGGTTAGTAGTACAGGTTAACAGCATCGGCATGAAGATTAAGAATACATACTTGCAGCCCAATCTGTAAGTAGATGAAGATAGGAGTTGTTATAGAGGATACTCACCTCTCGAGACATATGACAGATGAATGAGAATGGTGTAGAACGTGGTGAATATCATTTACCAATAAAAGACGGGATTGGTGATGACGAAATTGTAGTTCGACAGATCGTACGACGAAGGATTTTGTTGCAGAAACCAATTGTAGTGCATATACATGTACATGTATAGTCATTGACACACTGACATAATACATAATCTCCACGAAAATCAGCAGTAACTTTTTTATTAATTGAGGAAATTTGATGCCATTTTCGTCACATAAACGTCAGTCTTTTGTGCATCTTTCATAGTCAAATTCACCCAACAGCATTACTCTGACATAACGTAATCAGCTGCTGAAAAACTAACTGGAATCAACGTTTTTTGTATTTTCAGGTCAGTTGCGACTTTTTATTGTTAGAAGAGCGAGTGGCTACACCGGAAATCACCCGGTGATGTTTTTGCCATCAAATTCCACCTCAGTTGATCAGTTTATCAAAAAAAGTGATTCGATGGAGATAAATCGTTGTCACTGGCTGTATTGCAATGAATTGAATTCTAGGTCTGCCCACTGTCCGTGTCGACTACCACTCTGTGCCCCAGAAAGAACTGAGAAATACATGTAAATGGAATAAAAAACGGTCAGTAGCCTAGTTAAGTACCTCCAGAGTTACTTCATTGCGGAGGAGCATGTCCAATGTCCGTGTAATAACCATTGTACACTGACAAAAGCCAGTTTCCAGTTCAATTCCAAATTACATCATCCACTTAGGCCTGGACGTTCTGTGAGGGAGGAAATTGCTGTTAGGAGAAGAGGGATGATGATTCATATTAGGGAGGTTTCGCAAGCGCCCGGTTAGGCCCCACGACGACGTTTATCTATTGTGTGGGTATGCCCAAACAATAGATAAACGTCGTCGTATGGCCTAACCGGGCGCTTGCGAAACCTCCCTATTAACCCCCGGTGGGCCAGCTACTGATGTTTTATTCCACAATACCAAAAATGCATAACCTGATGAATTTTTGATACAAGTGTGACAGGAATCAAAGTCCCCCTGGCATCAAAGTCCGGTCCTATTGTTCAGCGAGAGATTAGTATATATGGCTATGGAGACCATGGCCATTCGGATATAACCTTACAATAGCGGGCTATTGTTTGGCGGACTTGCATTCCCAGGAGGTTGATTCATGTCACACCTGTAATTATTACATGTATGATTCTCTGGTCTTTCTGGGACACACACAAAACATACAATGACGCCATCCTGCCATCCTTGATATCCTCTCTTCGATTTCAACACAGCATTAATGCCCCACCATTCCATACTTACTCATTCTTTTTGTCTTTCCCCTTTTTGTCTTCACATTCTTCGTCTTTTTCTTTGGCTTTGTCTTTGTCTTTTCCTTTGTTTTTATCACGTTTTGCCATCGCGGTCATCATCATGACCACGAGTATGGCTATGTAGATTTGGCACATTTTCTTGAGGTCCATCTTCGCCAACTCAGGCCAGCAACGTCACGTCAAAGATCTGGAAAACAGAGAAGTGGATTTCCATAAGACCGAGATCTCAGAAAAAACGACAATGGGTGTCAGAAAAATACCCGCAACTGCCAGTTATAAACAGACTTCTTTACCAAAGATAGAGAACAGAAAAAAGGGCAACTCCCAACTTGGTTCTAGACATATTTATTTATAATATTTAAATGTTTAATAATAAATATATAATATATGATTATTTAAAATAAATATGTCTAGAGAATAGAAAAAAGGGCAACTCCCAACTTGGTTCTAGACTTATTTATTTATAATATTTAAATGTTTAATATTAAATATATAATATTTGATTATTTAAAATAAATATGTCTAGAGAATAGAAAAAAGGGCAACTCCCAACTTGGTTCTAGACTTATTTATTTATGATATTTAAATGTTTAATATTAAATATATAATATTTACAAGCGTAAATAAATACAAGTGTATGTCTAGAACCAAGTTGGGAGTGGCCTTTTTTCTATTCTCTACTTCTTCATAATAGAGGCAATCCCTGTTGAATCCTCGTGGATTCTTGGGAAAGGTATCTAATCCTTGTTGGTAGCCAGGTGAAGAATTCAACGCCTTACCAAGGAGAAAAAGGAATCTACACAGCCCCATGAAAGTACACCGAACTGTGCGTCACTTAAACTTCTTGACCTGCATGTCATGACAAGTTGTACCTGAAGGTAAAGTGGTGACATCAAAGGATAACTGAAGGTGAAATGGTGACATCAAAGGATAACTGAATGTGAAGTGGTGACATCAAAGGATAACTGAATGTGAAGTGGTGACATCAAAGGATAACTGGTAACTGAAGGCGCAGTGGTGACATCAAAGGATAACTGGTAACTGAAGGTGAAGTGGTGACATCAAAGGATAACTGGTAACTGAAGGTGAAGTGGTGACATCAAAGGATAACTGGTAACTAAAGGTGAAGTGGGGACATCAAAGAGTAACTGGTAACTGAAGGTGAAGTGGTAACATCAAAGGATAACTGGTAACTGAAGGTGAGTGGTGACATCAAAGGAACAGATTTTAACGTTTGCCTCAGAATCTTCTACTTTCAGGAGGGACTGACCAGATTTGTGAGGGCGAAAAAAACTGAGGCTAAAACAACTGCAATTTCATGTAAACAACATCGTTTTCCCTAACAGCCGAACAAGGCCATACAAATTCAGTCGCCGTACACACTCAGGATTCCTATTTCACTGCTTCGTCTGTCATGTTGCTCCCGCTGGGGCAACAAAAACCTCAAATGAATATCAATATAGTTCCTCACATGGCCCTTGGGATCTAATGCAAGCATCATTGTTTCGCTTGTTAGGATTTATAGAACGGGAAATACCGTATTTTCACACCTAACAGGTCACTCGGCAATAATCAGACTTATTCCACTTAATCTAGGACGGGAATGAAATTGCTTGCTTGCAATGAGCGATAAACGTGCAGGCTGTGTGGCCTAGGCTTTAGGTACAGCAACTCCATGACGATAGCTGATGGATTTTAAAGGAGCCCGGTAACGCCACTTTTTCTCGAGACAGCCGGCGCCACCATCGCCCTGCGTGCCACTCTCCAACCCTGATAGCCGAGTGCTTATCACGTCCGCTCAGCAAGCGGCAGGTCCCGGGTTCGAATCCAGCCCGAGCCATATGGAATTTCATTTCCGGCTCTTCACGTCCGTCGTATGAGACAGTAAGGCGTGATGCCTTGTAGGCCCTACCTTGTTTCTTTGCAAGGGCAAGTAAAAGACCCCACCCAAGTGAGGAACATAAGTAGCTTGAGATGGCCTGTTCCATACTTACCAGGGCCAATAATGCTATGGCTTCGGCCCTGACGGAAAAATTAAATACAAATACTCTCCAACCCCAGGGACTAACCACATTGTCGGCGAATGGACCCGATGTACTACGTGCATTTTGTTATGTTTTTTTTGTAGTTAGTAATGCTGCCGCTAGGTGGCTCCCTCTACGTCGCCAGCAGTCAAAATAACGATGAGAGATGGCATATCTTGTTTAAAGTACCAATGACTTGTAATTGTAATTAGGTTTGGATCGTGTTACGTTGATTGTGGACAAGTATACGCGCACCTGCTAAGCCACGAGATTGCATCTTGAATACGGTGATGACACAGCGTGATTGGCTGTGCATGTTAGATGAAAACTTGACAACAAGCAAACTCAATTTGTTTTGGCAGCCTGGAACATGATCTTGCATTAGCCGGGCTGACGAAGTAGTTATAGTAGCAGTTTATGAGCGCCATCAATGAAAAAGGACGGTAAAACTATCGATGCAGAATAGGCATATTCTTTCCCACTAGCAAGACCCATGGTGACCGGCGCTTGTGATTCAACCGAGGATGGAATGCCCGGTCCTGCTGGAATAGGTGCACCCAACAGGGTGCAGTCGGGAGAATTTAGAAAGCAATCGAACAACAATGCTAAAAAAAGTAAAATTGCGACCACAACAAAGTTCTCTTCGCAAATTAAACCACCCGTTGCATCAGGATATGGTATCCTCTATTACCATGGCGAATTTCGAGGCAAAACAAAGCTTCTAAGTGTGACTTTATTGAGCCGACTTCCAGCATTATTATATAGATTTTTGCAAGAAAATCATACTCTGTTTCTGATTTACAGGTCTTCTCTTTGCAATTAGCTCCAGCACTCAACAATGGGGCTTTGTTTCTATTCCACTATTACTTCCCACACCTCCTGTTTGCACAGGGTTTCTTTATTTCAGATTTACTTGTAATGTTGGGCTCCAGCTCATTACACTTCTGGTAGCTCGACTTGAAAGTGCCAGCCTGAAGAAGACCCCAGTTGGGGTCGAAAATTTGCAAATTTCTGGAGGACGACTCCTTTTATTACACCATTTTTGCAAGAAGGGTTCAACACAAAATCACACACAGACAAAATCCTACGAACAACATTTTAGACATTTTCGTATTCGCCTGCAAATAAAGTATTGTCAACAGAACTCACGCAGTAGGCAGACACATCCATAGCTGAAAACAACATTAATACCGAATCCCAGTCCGGCTACTTCCTTGGAAAAAAAACTCAATTGATGTACTATCTACCCAATTTATGGCCGATAAACCAACGATTTTTTCCGAGCGAGTCTCAGCCGCTTATCCGTGACGTCACAGAGTTTGTCCTTCCGTGATATCACGTGATGTGTGACGTTATGTTTTTGCTGCCAGGAGTTCTCATCATTGAGCAACACGTCCTTTGAAATCGTCTCAAGATAAATAAGATGGGTTGCAGACGAGGGACTAATTTTCCCCGCTTTGTATCTGTGTTTCAGCTCAATGAATAAGAATATAGTCTTGGAACGTGCTCAATCAACTTTACATCTGAAGTAAAAATAGGAAGAAACTGCAGACACGCTATTTCTACGTGCGACACTTAAATTATCTTTCGACGTGCATGAAGGCTGTGTAGGCTTCCAAGGGGTAACTCAGAACCTCGTGACGAAAAACGCGACATAAGAAGTTCTTTCACAGATTCACAGTTCGTGATTCATGGCCCAAAAGGCGGCCATTTTGAAAAAACGCAATGCATCGCGTAGTGCGACCTGCACTGAACATAGTAGCAAAATGAAATGGGATATAAAGAGAGGGATCCGTTGTAATTTTTTGGGCTATGCGCGAAAAGGGAATTATAACAGAATGACACCGATGAATATGTGATGGAATTTCGTAAACATTTTGCTGGAAATTGTTGAGTAATAGCGGAGGAGCGAGAGGTCAAAAACCTGACGCAGTAACGATTTGGAACAAACAGCTAGAAGCAACACTTATGGCCCGAGCTATCGATCCTACAGTGTCTTATGTATAGAACTATGTATGTTCACGGATGTCCGATATTCAACACACATAGGCAAACAGTTTCTTTCCACGACGGGATGTCCACAGAGTCAAAGAGTGGAAATACTTGAGACAGCAAACCTGGCCCCGATCCAGATTTCTGCATCATTCGATGGTGAAATACTCCCTTAAGAACAGAGGGCGTTTTCTCGCTCGCTCTCCATTCCGAGACGAGGACGAAGTCAGCCAGGACCCATGTTCCCGAAGCCGTCGTAAGGTTAACGATGTCGTTACGCTATGCATTTTCCCAGTTTTAAATACATCGTTAACCTAACGACGGCTTCGGGAACATGGGCCCATTCGGTACGTCTTGTGTTCAATTTTGTTTACTTCGTGGGTATAGTTTCCAAATGACATCAAGCTTACGTACGTGACAAGACAGTACATGTATAAGTAAAGTCGTCTCCGAATTTCGCAAATTTTCAACCCTATAACCGGGGTCTTCCTCGGGTACTTTCTGGTAGAGATCCCACTTTCTAGTAGAGATCACTTCTGGGATATCTACTAGAAAGTACCTGAGGAAGACCCCGGTTAGGGTCGAAAATTTTGCGAAATTCGGAGACGACTTCTTATACTTGTCATTTTGTGTGTCGTATTTTGTGCTGTATTTTGTATATAAGCTTACGTACGTAATGCTAAGAATGTTAGTCCGGCGAATAACGACCACAAACATACATCTAGTCTTGTATTGTGGTGACCATAACATTGGTTAATAAGAAGACGACTGACGCCTCAACATTCGATTTTTTTTCATCTCTTGGCACCCGGAATGGAAATATACATGTATATCAAAACTCCCCGCACACATGGGATATCTTAGTTTGTTGTTTTTTGTTTTGTACACTGTTAGAAATTATTAATTTTACAGTTTTAGTAATTTTGCAGTAATTTTACAGAAATTGCCTGCCGCAGAGTCCCCAGCACTTTCTGTAAATTTACATATTTTTTTAATGGTATGATTCATGTTTTCCTGTATTGGTTGGACTCCATTGGACATCCCATTATGATGCCTTCTGAGAGCAGTATGAAAATATAATTTGGTCAGCCTGCCGTCAAGTATCTCTTGACATTTATTTAAGTCTGTACTTTTACAGATCAAGTCTGTAATTTTACAGATCCGTCCTGGGGACTCTGCTGCACAGATTTTCTGTAAAATCTTCTGTTATTTCTAACAGTGTAGCTACGTCTGACTGTCCAGAGTTGGTTCACAATTAAAGTTTGCACAGTTTGATGACTTATTGGTACTGAGAGGGAAGACATTTTTTCATGGCTCTGCCTTGGAAATCTGACGGCCTCGGTTGAGTAGGCCTACCTACATTGGGCAGGTGGACTACATGTACTTTTGAGGAGTCCTGATAGCTCAGTGGTTATCACGTCCGCTCATACAGCAAGCGACAGGTCGTGAGGTAGAGAGAAGCACTTGATCAACGTCCTGAGAAGCCAAGAAGTATTTCAGGATTCACTGACTTTCACGGAACAGTACGACCAGATGACGGACCATCCCGGCCATATCACGGTATCATCAGTTGTCATGACCCGTAGATTGCTTCTCTTCCGACGTATTGACAAAAGTCGACGGGCGCGTTCCCTGCTCCTCACCCAATTAATTGGACGCTGCCGCAGTTTGACCGAGATCTCCGGCCACAGATGAGGAGATATGTTCTCCCGGATGACTTGTCATTACAACGCTTGGTGGACCTAATCGAAATGCCCCAAGACGAAATGCAATTACCAGAGAGGGCTCGAGTCCCGTTGAGTGACGTTCTGTAATCGACAGGCCTTGAAGAAACATACTTATACTGATGTCATACATGTGAAGCCACGACAGCGAGCTGTCTAGACGGTTGTGGTTGGCTGATTGCAATAATAGGTTATGTAACTACCGACATCAAGTTCATTTGCTTGTACCCAGTCAATGGTTCTGTTTGATTTTTTCATCAGGGCCGGAGGCAAAGCAATAGGGAGTTTGAGATCAGCAACTTATCATGGATCCTTATACGTATACGGATCGAAATGTACACAAAATTTGTCCTCGTTGTACAGAAATCTATCCGTATACGTATAAGGATCCGTGATAAGTCGCTGATCTCAAACTCCCTATTATTGTCCTGTTATTGGCCTATAATTGAGGCCCGCATGTGTTACGTGTAAGATTTGGCTACAGTTATATGCCAACCCAGCTCAACTGTAACTCCTGTTGCGGGCCCACGAAATGTACGGGGCTCATAAGATTGTACAGCCATTATAGAAGACGGTATCGGCGAGAATTCAAAAATTGTGGTCAACCGAGACCGTCCCTTTTGTATGGCAATGCAAGGGGCTAAAGATTCCCCCTTAGACGTCATCACTGGAACACTGAGTGCCGTATTTCTGAAGGGTGTATATGACTCTCCCTCTGCCCCTGGAACCATACACGGGTCGGTCAGCAATGTACGTGGCGAGAGACAGGGAGCCCATTCGGGAATACCAATAAGGGATTTAAGGGTAATCGCATTAAGTGAGGAATATATACATGTAACGAAATCCCCACCCCCGTGTCAGGGAGAAGGTATCATGAAGATAGACTTATCAACACGCCTTCGAGGATGTTGCCTTGTCCGAACCACATAAAGACACGAAAAGAGGATGATGTCGACCAACATCGGTTCATCAACAACAGCATTCTGGATAATGATATTAAAGGAGCACGGTATTGGATCTCAAATGCGTTATTTGACTGTCGACGTAGAGGGAGCCACCTAGCGGCAGTAAGACGACCTACAAAAATGCATTACAAAATGTACGTAGTAAATCGGATAAATTCACCGACAACGAAGTTAATCCCCGGGTTGGAGAGTGGCGCCGGCTGTCGAGAAAAAGGGGCCCTATAGGTATCTAACTATAGGCTCATAGCAGTGCGATCACTTCATCACAGGTGGCGCTCGCAAACGACAACCCTACGGATTTTGGCTCAAATATTGATGTTTAGTGTTAATTTTACTTGCAGTATACCTCGGAGTTAGGTTTTCATGCCAACCGATTGGTGAAATGAGCACATCAATATCCCTATGAGGAGGCTGCCTTTAGGGTTCCATTAAAGATGTAAGGGCAGGAGAGCTACCCCAGCCGTCGATTTGTGTTTTTGTTCAAACATGGTTGGAAAAAGAAAGACAGACAGACAGACAGACAGAGACAGAGAGAGACAGAGAGAGAGAGAGAGACAGACAGACAGAGCCAGAGAGACAGAGACAGCGAGAAAGACACAGAGGCAGAGAGACAATGGCTGGTATTCATAAAAGTTAGCAAATGCTTATTTGCTTACTTAAGATTTGCACAGCGAGGTCCAATGTTAATGTACTACAAAACTTGAAGTAAACGCATTTGGTAGCTTATGAATATCTGCCAGAGAGAGCCACGGAGTAGCGTCTATCTATCTCAAACTAGTCGAGGATCACAATACCACGACCTCATAGACGACAGGCGCTGTTCCACGCTGGTAGCTAAATTGATTTCGAACATGGAAATGTCGGATTTTTTTGCTTCTGGCTCTGGCCCTGGGCATGTGGCCTGCAGATCCAGGACCTGTTATTTATCATACACAGTATTCACACCACTATCGGAAAATCCATATTCATCTTCTCCACGCGTCAGGCCAACCATACTCATAATAATTGCATTCTGGCTCTGCTTCCCAATTCATACTGACATCAACTTAATATACACGTCGTTGTTGAAGATCAGGAGATTTCTGAAGTAGAAGGTGGAAAATGTGTGAAGATGCTCTTGGGCGTGTGGGCGGACAGCCATGTTGAATGGCAATATCGCTTCTATTTCATATACTACGGACATGGTATTGATATCTTTATCGGTGGATTTAGGTGTACACCAGTCAATCATACACGATAATATCCATCGACAAATGCTGGAGCTAACCCCACATGGACCAAACGTGTTCAACTAAAAATATTCCTAAGCATTGTTACAACAGAAGGCGCTCATACCTCGCACCAATCTGTTACGCCGTGCTCACAGGATTGCGGGTAATCAAGATGGCGTCGGGTGAATTACTTTCTTGGCTGATCATGTGATCCCTCGATCCCTGTAGTTCCTAGGATCAAAATACCTATAAACCTCGCTTATTATGAGATTTGTTACTTGCTATAAAATTATTCACAAAAAATCTGTAAATAATTTTGCATTAAACAAAGGAATGTTAGGCCAATAACTTGGACTTATTTTTCGACCAAGATTCCTACGCTGTGATGAGGTCGCGGATGTACACCTCCGCCAAATCTGGCCGATGTGATGCGTTCCACGACTACACAGGTCTGTGCATAATCAGTCTCGCGCAGCGCAGCCTGTGTGGACACAATGAATTCCTAAGCACTTTCTGTGGATTGGTTCTCGATCTCACCGGCGCTAGGGCTTATACTGATACCGTTGTTACATCTGGCAGTGTTTCCGTTTATCAAAATGGGCAATATAGGCCTAATTGCCAATTTTTCTTCTACCATCATGCCAAAAGCACATGACCCTTGTTTGGGCCCCATATTGTGCAATAATAATTGGACGGTTTTTATAGGCCTTTAATGGGACACCAGGCAAAATGCCTATATAGACATTCTGGCTATGAGATAATGCCTAACTTATATTTGGCAGCTTGCCTACGCCAAGGCTTTCAGTAAAGTTTCACTTTTCCACCCACGATGAAATCTCCAACCCAACATCAGTATGCAAGCTCATGTGCAAGCATCGTGTGCAATAACGAATTCGGCGCAGATGTTTTCAGTGAATAACAAAGATGAGTTTCTTGAAAACAGGATTTGAGTTAATTAATCGATAGATCGTCTGTGTAAACTTGCTAATAATATCAGCATTTTTGACTCCCTCGATTGCTATTATGGGACGCAAGAAAAATTCACTCTTAGATAAGAGAAATAATTCTTATACAGGTAGAAAACATTACAGTTTGTCACAATGAAGTGAAAAGTTCATCATTTCTGCTGCATGTTATGATTTCTGCCTCGTAGTGAGGTTCTAGACCTTTCCAACGAAGATGGCGGTATGGCAGTTCTCACCATATGACGTCAGAATTAAGCTTGAAAAACTCTGCTTCGTCAAAACTTGGGAAAAATTATATTTTATAATTCCTCCAAGGTCCAAATGACGACGAACTTAGGTTCACCAAACTGAGTACATGTATCTAATTCGTCGAAATGACAAATCCTCGGTTCGTCATTTGGACGAACTTGTTAGAGATTGTTTGAGATACAACAAGGGTTCGTCAAAATGACGAACTAAGTGGATTTGTCATTTCGAATTTGTGGATTTGTCGACAAATTAGAAACTCAGTTTGGTGATAAATGGAAAACGAACATAAGCTCGTCATTTTGACGAAGCACGGCCACGACGACATGTGGGAGAATACATGCAGGCCACCGTCTTTGTTGGAAAGGTCTATACATGTATGGAGGATAGAAGTCATCGTGATATTACTAGGGTGAATATGCAGTGCAAGGTAGGCCCGTGTATTATTTTAACACCGTGTAAAGATTCCCAAATATCATTTTCTGTTTGAAGACGGTCAGATGTGTTTTCCAAACAGCCGAGGCAATGAACCTTCCAACCATAAAATCTGTATTCGACCTGTCTAATAAGTAGAAATACGTACACAACCCAACACACTTTTCTGGTTATCTAGCATGGAATTCAGCTGGTCCTACATGTATGTACAGCAAACGCGATATGTCTGCCTGATGCTACCTGCATTGAATGCATGCAACGGTGCAAAATGTACACTGATCAGGTGCATGCGTACATTTCAGCCACGAGCGAGTGACTTCTCGCATTTTCATGCACCGTGAATGTTCATGCCTGCATGAAATGAAATAAACCTTCAAATCTAAAAAAGACATGCAAGGCATGTGGTCGTTACTAACAATAACAAAGAACTTGAAACCACCATCAACACGAGGGCAGCAACATCAGAATGCACCGTACGTTCCATTTACTTTGGACCTTGACCTTTGCCTTTTCCTGCAGTGCTGGTTTAGTGTACATGTACATTAGGCAAGCATGTAGGGGAATACACAAGTATCTCAATCCCTCGAGCGAGATCTGAAGGGTTGCACTCCAAAATATATCGCTACAAACACTTGAAGAAAGACAAAACCGTTTGTTTTTAATGGTTTCAGTTCAAAGTAAGGCTGTGAATGCAAATTATAGGTGAACAGGTTTGCTACCACTGCATTGAAAGTTCGGTAAAAACTTCCGAAACTTGATAAAGACAAATTGTAAGTTATTAAAGTCTGGCAACATCTAACTTCGACCCCGGGACCACGACCAAATGGAATGCGGAAGTCATGTAATGTGGCAGAGCTTTGCGGTTTTTAATCATGCTCGTCGATCATTTGTGGTCGTTCCCCTATTGTTCGCGCTGTCCACTGGTTATTCAATAGCCGCGTGTGATTAAAGGTCCGTGGAAAATCCAACTATCAATTTCCTAACTTCCGCATTCCATTGGGTCAAAGTCAGATGTTGCCAGACTTTACCTCTGCAAAATTCACTGAGCGTATGTAAATTACTGACCACAAATGTGTATAAAAGACTGACCTCAACCGATCGTCGCTGGCTGGCACTTCTACTTCACAGGTGTGACAGGGTTCAAAGCCCCCTGGAATCAAAGTCCGGCCTTATTTTGTCAGCGAGGGATTAGAATATATGGCTATAGAAACTACGACCATTCGAATATAACCTTACAATAGCGGGCTATTGTTTCGCGGACTTGCATTCCTAGGAAGTTGATTCCTGTCACATCTGTACTGCACAGTCAACGAAGTGGAGGACGTGGGACTCCACTGATTCCGACAACGTTGACCTCACAAGCAAGATATGGTCTTACCGATTTAAAGAGGGCGCTCTTTGCTAAGAGATGTTCGTGCTGTGTTCAATTATGTCATCGACTACATGTACATGTGTGTGTCTTCCAAGCTTTCATCCAAAGCAAAATGAAAGATCAACTTTTCGTGACAAGATTAATAAATGACACAAAGAATGCCAACATTTCCTCGTCGATTATCATTAAATCAGTTTCGTGAATCTAGCCAGCTGCAAACGTCTACAGATTAGCTTATCATTAAAATGTTATAATCAACATACGTTTCCGATCAGGTTCGCGATATTCTCCGCCGAAGGCACGAAAGCAAAAAGTGGAAAATGCTGCTACTGACGTGTTATCGCACTTTACAGAATGCCCTGTCAAAGATTGAGATTTAAACTTTTCGATTAATTCAATGGTTAGGCGAGCTTCAGATGCACTCCTACCCTCCGGGAATATTGATATGAAATCGTTTGAACTTTGCTTCTGGATGTAAATAGTTTGAATTCCACGCCATGAAAATTGATCGTTAGTTTGACCAGGCTGTTTCGATACTTGAGATGACGCTCGGGGCGAACAGCCACTAATAGTAATTAGATCTGCATGAGATGAACTGGTAGACCTATGATTCTTAGTCGAGTGGAAATAAATAGCTTAAAGGAGCCCGGTATTGCCACTTTTCTCGACAGCCGGCGCCACCATCGCCGTGCACGCCACTCTCCAACCCCAGGGAGTAACTACGTTGTCGGCGAATGGACCCGAAGTACTACGTACATTTTGTAATGGATTTTGTAGTTCGTATTGCTGCCGCTATGTAGCTCCCTCTACGTCGGCAGACAAAATACCCAAGAGATCGCATACCGGACGCCTTTAAAGTCCCATGATATGTACTGGAGAAAAAAAATTAATAGAGGATAGCCCTTTCCAACAAAGATGGCGGTCTAACCGGTCTCACCATATGACGTCAGAAGCTTAATACCATTCAATGTCCACTGGCATACTAAGCTGGTCAAGAGGGTCATGGACACAAAAGGTTAGGAAAAATAATTATCTGAGAGGATGCGTTTGGTACTGTAAAATGTATCATGCTTGGACAATGAATGGCCACGACATCAGATGGGAGAACTAGTAGGCCACCATCTTTGTTGGAAAGGTCTATAAAAGGTATGTACCCCCACCTTCAAAAACAAAACAAACCAAAACACCAGCGACCCAGTGCAGCAATGACGATCCTTTGGTATAGTCAGAATGCTCCGTCTCACTGGAATACCTATGCTACTGGTGTACGTTAGGTCTGTCTTATTTCGACGTCTACTTGTGATGCTTGAGGAAGTTTTTTTGAGCTCCCACGTGAAAGGAACTGAAGTAAATATTTCAAAAAGACGAAAAAAGCACCAATCATTTCGATTTTAAAACAAATTTGAGCCAAACTGTCTATGCGTAGTATCATCCTTTTTTCTTAGAACGTCTTCAGCTGCCATACAATCAGGTGAGACTGCAGGCCAATAATATCCGAACCGACTTGCTGCTTACCACTGTAAAAGCAGGAACATCAAAATATAGCAAAAATGTAGCAAGATTCCAAAAAATTATAGATCATCTACCTAGGTAAAAGCCATGTTTACGCTAACTAGGTATCCAGGCTTTCAAAAAATGTGATGCACCCATTGGCTGACGGGAATTACTAATAGTACAACATTTTGCACTTTACTTTTTTTCGTAATTCTTCCCTGGGTGTAGAAAGTATCGAACAGGCGAAAAAACAGCGCCGCTGTTGTGGTTGGCCATACACGAGCTTAGGTCTTTTTTTATTTGGATTTTCCGGGAACACACACGTGAATATTCTAAATGTTAGAGTGGGAGTTACACGTATTTATGTTATAAGACAGCGTACAAACGCCGGTACAGCAATAGCAAGCTTACTCCTTCACAGACGCTGGCAATTTTATCTTCGGTCACGTTCAATACGTTTACAATGAGCCTTTGAAACACCGCTCTGAATGCAGATAAATCAGACACCACTTAGGTGTGAAGTTCAATAAGCCAGTTCTAATGACGATAGCTAAATATCACGGGTTACACCGGAGATAGTCGTGACTTTTTTCCGTACAACGGGAAAATATAATCCAGGTGCACCTGTCTCATGGGAAGGAAGGAGGCACAATTAAAAACCATCACCAGCCTCTAGGAAGTGAACTCGTAGAAATATTTCACTCAGTAAGGCGACACTTATTTTATTTCTTGTTTTACGGATCCGCCGCACTTTTTTTCCGATTTTGGAAAATAAACATAGGCCTAATTGAAAAAATTGCATTATTTTTTGCCGCCGCCCACAAACTGATTATCTGATCAATAAAAAATAAAAATAATGGGAAAAAACGCTTTATTTTTCTACCGCCGACATGCTGGACGAACCTTGTCTGACGAAAATAATTCACAGCGGTTGTAACAATCATTCTCGTTCCCATTCATTGAGGGAATTTTATTATATTTTTGTACATTTTTATTTTTTTCATAGCCGCCTGTTACATGCTTTGACAAATATAATAAAAATAATCAAATAATTACAATTATTTTTATATTTATTTTCCACCCTCCTGTCAAGGTTTCCGCGAAAACCAAATGAAAAAGTTAAAAAATTTTATTTTTATTTTCCTCCCTCCTGTCAGGGGTTTCCAGGGAAAAAATCCGTAAAACAACAAATAAAATAATTGTGGCCTAATGGTATATAACCGACAGCATCAATTTCGATTAGGATACCAGTTCACCACAAATGGGATCCTTAATAGACGCATGAAATATTTACTCCGTATATGTTCTTCTCGCATGCTGATGTGCAATACATATCCCTTAACTCAGGACTACACGTAGGAGCCGGTTTTTTTCAGTTATTGAGTTGCAGAGCGATGTACAGATTGCTCTCGCCCATCATAGTTTGGAGACAGTTATTTTGGCTCGTGGTACATATAAATAATTCCAGGATTCAATTATAACTTTGGCGAGAACCGAAGTTGCAACTCATGTCGGTGATATGTTGATAAATTGTAGCTCATCGGCTTGCGGCCGGGCTCCACCACATGGAAAAAAATATGCTTAATAAGAGATACATGTATACTATAGACCTTTCCAACAAAGAACCTTCTCGACCATTATGAAAAGAGGTCGTGGCATTGCACATGTATATGCCACAAAATGTACATTGGGTATAAATAAAGATTACTATTATAATTATTATTATTATTAAAGATGGTAGCCTGCTAGTTCTCTCACATGACGTTGTGGCCAATATTCATTGTCCAAGCATGATATAACACTACCAAACGCATCTTCTCAGACAATTGTTTTACCCATACATATGCACTGTACTACAGTGTCGTATATAATACGGATGCCCACGACTGACTTTCGTACAAAAGGACAAAGTCATTCCAATAATTCTCAGAGTCAGAATAAAAATTTAAGAGAATCCCAAAAGTAAACTGCTGACGTGAACTTTGTACCAAATTGCCTGGAAAAAAGACCATACACTGCAATTGATTTGAACACAAGCAGTTTCTGACAGCACGCTGTATCGAAACCACTGAGGCAATTATTTGAAACAATGATACATATACTAGTACCGAACCGCGGACACTTTGTGACTCGACTAGGCAGGCATTCCCTTGAGAACCCAGGGATGCATACATGCCAGTGCATGTATACATGCACTGTACGTGTACATAAACATGAACAGTGGCCTGTACATGACGCAGATCACACAGATCGACACATCGACCAAACCTTTGAGGACAATGCTCTGTACATGTAGGCCTGTGTACAAAAGCACACATGGCAAGGTGACGGTTGGTATAAGATGCAGATTGCAGGTTAACCTGCAGGCAATACTAAGGCCCGTATTCTAGAACGTTCCTTAACGTTAAGGTCGACCTAAAGTCTATTGTAAAACCATCGAGAACAATAGATTTAAGGTGGACCTTAATGTTAAGGAACGTTCTAGAATACGGCCCTAAGCCTATTTGCCATACATTTGACTTCACCATTGGACACTTCCCCTGAGCCTAACCAGTTACCGAAATCATTTCAAGCGAAGCACCTGTCTTTGGCGGTCGGTATAAAGTTTACGTTGCAGGGTCAGTGTTGTGTCCAATGGTGAACTCAAATGTATAGGAAAAGCCGTTGCCTGCAGGTCAACCTGCAATCTGCATTTTATACCAACCGTGTCTATGGTAGGCCTACCATACTGGCACAACGACAAAAAAATCCTTTTGGGCCAGGATGGTGGACGGTTCCCCTCAGGCAATCACAGAAAGCGTTCCATCTAATATTGATGTCTAATTAACAAGGCAAGAACAAAGGCTTAGCTATCATATTATCTTCCTCCGACAGCATAATTGCATGTGATGTGGACCCCCTTGTGGTACTGGTCAATAATATGCTTTGGTCCTTCCCCAATGACGCATTAATTATATACTTTTTCCTCGGGCGTGGGCTCCCTGTATATTGCAATTACCTGCACCGTCTGGAGGCGGTAGTTTCGTCTCAATAGGTCATTATTTTGGTGATTTGGTCGTGTAACTTGCTTGGTCAGCGCTCAACAGCGGTGTGCAATACATGATTAGACCTACCGCCCACTGGCAAATGTTTGGAAAGAACAGCAGAGTTCTTCTTTCGATGAGAATGCATGTGCATGTACACATGCCCCCATTGTACATGTGCAATGTTGTGCAGAAATGCACATTTTCGTGCACTAAAGAATTTCTCTAACCTGGCGAGGCATCCGTCCAGTTCATTGCGTAGACTCCCACCCAAATTTTGGCTGCATCCATTTTGGTTCCCGAAGCCGCCGCTAGGGCTAGAAGGCTTCGGTTCTGGCCGCCATTTTATTGCGGACGTTATTTTTGGAGTCCATTTCCCGAAAATTTCATTCTCCCCGGTCTAAAAAACTGCGATGATTTTGAGCTTTTGTTACAGATCTGCAACACACACATTCTCATCAAGAAACTTCCTCGGTGTTGCCATTCCGCGCGATTCGGCATGTTACAATGTAGATTACATTTAGCACTCACGTGGCTACGGATACCCCATTCTAAAAATAACCCGTGATGTCAACATAATGATCTATAAATAGATCGGCGACAACTTTTATGCCGCAAAGATGGCAGCCAGAACCGAAGCCTTCTGGTCCTAGCGGCGGCTTCGGGGACCAAAATGGGCTGCATCGTCCACAACCAACTCTGCCACCAATGGTACACCTTGAGACTAAGAGAAGCGCATAGATCTAACATGTAAGTATTAGATTCGGACTGACTTGACATTTTCGAACGCGAATACATACTGACAGTAATTGAAATTTACGGTATGACAACTCTGCAATTACCCATTCCCAACCACCTGCTGCTTTTTCTGACCGATGGAATGCATCAATCAACTATTACGAACATCGTAAGCTAATCTTCTTTCACGAGGTGATCAATCTCAAAGTCCAATCCTCGCGTGCGAAATATTAATCAGAAACATTGAAGATAATATGACGGTGTATGGGTAGCTACGAAGGCGATTTCAGAAACTGTTTCTAACGTTCTCTGCAACTTCAGATGATGCATTAGGCCGCATTTACATAGGGCCAATTTAATAGACGTTTGCTAAGCTAACGATTGGTTCCACCAAAAATAGATAGGCATGCGAAAAGTGTACATTATAACTAAATTTTCACCAAAAAGCCCGGTTTGGATTGATAGTAAGCGCTATACAGAGCTTAGAAAAAAGGGGATTTGAGGTGAAATATTTAGTATGTTGTACATTTTTCGCACGCCTATCTATTTTTGGTGGAACCAATGGTTAGCTTAGCAAACGTCTATTAAATCGGCCCGTAGGAGCTCATTTTTGACTCGTTTGTGATTTGGCACGGCATCATGGATCACGGGGCTCACGGATCCGTAAGCTGAAGAATAAACATTGGGGAGTGAAAATTAAAAGGTGGGTACATGTGGTTGATTTCTATGTAACAGCAGCCTTTGACACCTGCAGAGAGAAGAAATTTGATGTTGACCTCGGCCAACAACTTGCAGTGTTTTCCACCCCATGAGTGAAAAGAAGGAAGGTCTACAGATGATTTTCGCTCGACCAGCTTGTAAAATTAGGTCATCACCATGGAAATTTTCTCCAGAGTGACAGATGATTGGTTCTCCCATCCCCCAATGAGGAAAATCTCCATGACAATGACCTAGTTTTGGCCAATACGGCTGCTAGCGAAACTCATCTATAGTCAAGGAAAGCGCGTGATGAAGAGTTAAGAATGTAAAAAGGTATATGAATAAAAAGGAATCCATCAGTTACAGTAATCTTTACATTATTATTCTCAATCAATAGGTTTAGATAAGGTGTCGAACAGGCTATAAATAAGAGAAATATTGCCAATATTTCAAGAACATTGACCGCCATGATACGTTGTCAATGTAAACAGCGTTATTATAAAACGCGAACAAGCTCGGAACGAAATTGACATTCCGGTAGAATGATGATTATAAAATACGCATTATCCGAAACGAAATTGACAAGTCAATATATTAGGTTAGAATTGTCTCCTGACGAGTTATCCGATTGGTATTGGCGAGTATCAATGTCAATTTGTTAAGAATAATGAAGCTTTCGCGCACTGATCTCCGGTTTATTGGCTTGTTATGACGGAACGGCAAGTGACAGACATTTATCTTGTTTTCTTATGACAAGTATAGTTCGGATCGCATGATCGATGCTTTTCAATTTCATTCAATTGGCTTTGCCTCTCAGAAATTGTATATTTCGTAAAGCCAATGACTGCTTAAGCTATGTGCACACAGAGCTTAGTGATTGCGCGATCTTAGCCGCAAGCCTCTTCGAGAGGACGCAAGGCCCAAGAAATCTTTGTGTGCACCTGAGGCCGCAAGCCCTTAGTGCTTGCGTCCCTAGGCGCTGGCGGAATCGTAAATATCAAATTTCTTTGATATTTGGCGCAGCTGTATACGCCAAGCCACAGGACGCAAGGCCGTGCAAAGATCCTTGCGCCCTCGTGTGCTCACACAGCGGCGCAAGGATTTAGAGGACTGCGTGGTTGCAAGGTTCGCTGTGGCTAAGATCGCGCAAGCACTAAGCTCTGTGTGCACATAGCTTTAGCGCCATGCAGGAGAATAGAGCTGCTTTCGATACACTAAAGTATCAGCAGAAAAATACGTCCATCCAAATACTTAATGTATGTCGGCCAGCTGTAACCCAAGTCACTACTCTACGTAGACTGGTACCCGGTCTTCTGGGCAGCTTGCATTCGAAGACCGGTGAAACCAAATGATCTGAGCCGGAATTCCGGCTCGTGACGTCATTCTACAGCATTCTACAGCAATGCATTCTCCCGAACTAAATATAGACCAGCGGGCGCCATGATGGTTTCATGCATTTGCTTGCGTCTGTCCTATAGGACAGTGTTCGGTGTGAGTTGGCCATCAATGGGCAATTTCTGTGATAGACACCTGGTGGCAACACATGAAATGTATCCCTTAGTTACTTCATCGTTCGCAGTTAAACCTTTATGTTTGATTCCTCTATGGTATCATTGTAGGTTCAATTACTCTGACAACTAAACTGTTTTGATCTCTACTCGTTTCGACCACTTCTCTTTGCCCGCTGAAATGTACCCATGTCATGGCTATTGATTATAACAGTACGTCTCGGGCCATATGTGAGTACTCACGGAAATGCAACCCTTCTGCCTGGGTATCGATTTTGACACTTTAAACTGTTTGAGTCCAAAATGCATTATGAAAATTATTGGGTAATCCGAAACGACACGTTGTGCACTGGCAAACGGATACAACTGGGCCAATCGTCGCACATGTGCACAAAATACTTTAATAATACAATACACCGCTGAAATTTAGTCCAAAATGCATTACTAGTATATAAATTATTGGTAATTTGAAACGAAATGTGCTGATAAGTTGATAACACACTTGGGCCAATTATTGCATGCATGTACAAAATACCTGAATTATACAATACACAATTGAAATTAACAGTTGGATAAAGCAGTGGCTGCACTAAAGCCAGTTTTTTTCACTTGGCCTTATCGGCGAAATATGCATTGTGCATTCTACTGCCTACACAAAGAAAGAGAAAGCACAAAAATTGACACACAAAATGATGATAAACAGGAAGTCAATTTCCAGAATCTTAGCAAATTTTCAACCCCAACCGGGGTCTTCTTCAGGCTGGCACTTTCAAGTCGAGCTACCGGAAGCAAGTAATATTAGGGAGTTTTCGCAAAGCCCCCGAAACGCCAACGCGAACGCCAAACCCATTGTTCGATGCCACGAAGACAGCACCAAACAAAAGGATAGGCGTTCGCGTTGGCGTTTCGGGGGCTTTGCGAAAACTCCCTAATAACGGGTTTCTAACGTGAAAGTCAAGCATCCTACCGGACTCCAAACCACAGACACTGGCATTAGGCATCAATCGCCAGCACTCAGGGGCAGCACGCCTTAACCACTAGGCCAAATCCCCATCTTCAAAAAATATGGTTCAATGACTTATGTTAAACGAGGCGTCCCTCAGCACCCTGCGAGTAACCTAGTCCAAATTTTCTTCCCTCGGTTTGAACAAAAAACGAGAATCGACCCGAGGGCCTATAGCTCTCGTGAACGTACAACTTTAAAACAAAGTTACGGTTCATGTCCGTAATAATTATCCTTCAGCCATCTCCGGGTGACATTCACTGACAAATCGGCCTTCGCCAAGAGTAGAAGCGAAGCTTCTTGGAGAATTATAGACCGGTGATTAGGGATCTGTCAAATACAGACAAATGACTGCGCCGATTACAGATGATCAGCGAAGATTCAATGGTCGGATATTAATTAACGAAGATGACTCCAATGATATTGATAAGCCATTAGCTGCTTAATGCTTCGTATCAGGCGAGTGTGGTTATTGGAGAACCCAGTTGAAAGTGCAAGGTGAGACAGAAGTTGATTGGTACATGTATATTTGATTGGTTTCTTTGTGAAGACCGATTATGCCTGAAAAGAAAGTTAAAACGAAATGGTCCATGGACCATGTGCTCACCTGTATGAATGTACCAGAAAAACGAAAAATATGTGTCAAGTCAATATGTTCCAGGGAAACATCATACCAGTTTAGAACTCTCTTTCTGGTACTGTTCATATGATATTAGCCAAAGGACATTTTTCAAGATGGACGACTGGCGGCCATATTTGAAATGCAACAGAGTTAAAATTTGGCAAACACATAGAGGTTATCTACATACATATTCGTACCAAGTTACAACATTCTAGCTGCTGTTCTTCGTCATTGGCTTTCGTTATTGGCGAAAGTCCCATTTTCAAGATGGCCGACTGGCCACCATATTTAAAGTTGTAAAGGTTCGATGTTCCCACCGCGACAGCTAGAGAGACCAATAGGGCTGGAAGGCATTGAAATCTATCGCTTTCGTTCACAGCGTTTCCAGGCGGAAAGGGAAATATTGCGGAACAGGAACACGGTAGCACTTTAATTAGTGATTGCAGGTATCGTAGGAGGCAGTCACAAAGGCGCGAAGGAAATTGCTTGTTTATTAAGTAAAAAATCTGACGACACCTTTTCAATGTTATGTCCCCATCACACTGAGCTGGTTCTCAGTACGTTCTTGAAAATGTTGCCGAACGGGCTCAAACTGTGTGCGGAGTGGCAACTTTTTACAGTCTTTTTACGAACTTCATGGACGGGAAGGGTGCTTCAGAACATAGGCATTATTTGGCCAAGGGTTACACGTTCTAGCCCGTTTTACGATTTTTTAGGACGGGGCAAGACGTTTTGAGAACTACTTCAGTGTGACAGGCCCTTTATACCCCCATCACACTGAGCTAGTTCTCAGTACGTTCTTGAAAATTTTGCCGAACGGGCTCAAACTGTGTGCGAACGGAGTGGACGTAGTGGCAACGTTTTACAGTCTTTTTACGAACTTCGTGGATGGGAAGGGTGCTCCAGTACATCGAAGCATTATTTGGCCAAGGGTACACGTTCTAGCCCGTTTTACGATTTTTTTAGGACGGGGCAGGACGTTTTGAGAACGACTTCAGTGTGATGGGGGTATTACGAACTTCATGGATGGGCTGGGACTGGAAGGGTGCTCCAGCATTTCGAAACATTATTTGACCAACGTTACACGTTCTAATACTAGCCGGTTTTACGATTTTTTTTAGGACGGGGCAGGACGTTTTGAGAACTGCTTCAGTGTGACAGTACCTTTAGTCTTACAACCGAATTTCTCAAAGGGTGGATGAAGGAACGAGTAAGTTTCGGAACGTAAGTTTTTGTGAACATCGACTACACCTTTCATTAGTCTAATACTAACCGAATATCTCAATGTTGGATGAAGTAACAGTCTGAAGAAGATTTCCTTTGACCTTTTTCTGACCTCTCTCCATCTCATTACTATCCACAAAACGTTTTCGTCAAGTCGCATGAGACTAGGCAAACTGCATTATTGAAAACAGAATACGTGAGGACGAATATAAGAAGAGAGAAAAAGAAGAGAGGAATAGATACCTATACTTGCTCGAATTCAGTGACGTACGAATGGCATGGCGTCCGTTCGTTCATTATGAACTACACGTAATCCGTGACTTGCTATCGAAGATGTCACACATTACGCAATACATGTACGTGTACGTGCATGACGTGTCCCCGTCAAACTTAACGAACTCTAATATCCGCATTTGAAATCGCCATCACTAGGTTAAAATTATGTAACAAAAAATCGGACTCGAAATGGTCCATATGGTTTTGTTTCGAAATGGATTATTGCTGATTGATTTACTTTGAAAATACATCCGAAGTTGGCTGCTGTGAGAAGAGTTTTCAGAGACAATATTCCAAACACGAAATCGCTGGAAGACTTCACACACACAAGAAGATGACGCAAGTTCAATACTCAGCGAGCGCGTCGTCACTGAATATTTATTCAAACTCAATAACCTGCATCAAAACTCCAAATTAGAATGAAATTTACATCCCAATTGCAACTACATACAGAAGGCAATATAAATCACGAACGCACCGCAATCTCGGAGATGCCAAGTAGCACATCTAGGCGCGTTGGCTTCATTTAATTATTCCGTGAGTGCGTGATTCACGATAGGTTTGATCAATACACGGGTAGGAGATGCAGTACAATATGTAGCCAGTTAATAAGCGAAGCGGCCCGACAGCTTCTTATGAAAACCTGCCGCCAGGATCGTTACCAAGGCTCGAGTCGGTATCCATACTAAATAACTTCAGAATACTTAACGCTTTCTAGATGGATTCCGTCAACACGGCGCTGAAAGGAAAACTAGTTTGGAGTGGGATGTAATATATTCTCTACGACAGAAGTCTCACCTCACTGGCCGTTCACCGGGAGATGGAGATTGCTGGCCGCTGAAAAATTGCGCGAAGCTACGTACGAAATACTTATCATGGCTTGACATACAATGCGTACAAAAAGTGCTCAGAGGAAGACGAGTTTGGAACAGTTACATGTACGTGATTTCTTTGTGGCTGGCTGCAATTTTCTACTAGGTCCAGCAAGAGCACTACAGTATAGTGATACGATGTGCCAAAACATATTAGGGAGGTTTAGAAATCAGACGACAAACGTAAACGTGAACGACAACGTTATTTTTGTACCGAAAATGCAAAATAAAATCCGGTTAATGTGTAATAAGAAAAATAACGTTGTTGTAAAGGTTACGTTTATCGTTTGATTTCTAAACCTCCCTAATGTCAAACAACCTCTACTTCAGCATACATCTTCCACAATTATACAGCAAGCAATGTCGACAACTTTAGTTACTCCCTGTGTTGGACAGTGGCGCCGGCTGTCGAGAAAAAATGGCAATAGCGTGGTCCTTTAACGGAGCACGGTATTGCCACTTTTTCTCGACAGCCGGCGCCACTGTGCCACTCTCCAACGCAGGGACCAACGACGTATTGGCGAGTTGGCCCGATTTCCTCCGTACATTTTGTAATGCATTTTTGTAGTTCGTATTACTGCCGCTAGGTGGCTCCCTCTACGTCGGCAGTCAAATAACGCATTTGAGATCCAATACCGTACTCCTTTAAGCTACTTTATTAGGTTTCGTCAGGACTGAAGAAAAGTAAGCATATTTATGTATTTATTTATGTATATTGACGAAACCTTTCTGCTCCAGGATTTGCGGCCACTTAAACCAGGACAACGAACCTTTAAGAAGATACCGACTCCACTTCCAGTATCTCGTTTCGTCCTTATTCCCGGTATACTTATTTCATATGCATACATTATAGGAATTTGGCAACCCTCTTACGTCCAACAGCACAGATATCCAATAACTAGACCCCATAATTTGCATTTTGGTTGCTGGTTTCGTGTGAGATATCGGACAGAAGCAGGCTGGTAACAAACAGTTAAAAACCCCGAAGAGAAAACGTGATTCTTCATAACCAGAGACTAGGGAGGTTAAGAAAACAAACGATAAACGTAAACTTTACGACAACGTTATTTTTCATACCACGCTTCACCGGATTTTATAGTCAGTGTATTTTTGGTGTAACAATAACGCTGTCGTTAACGTTTACGTTTGTCGTTTGATTTCTTAACCTCCCTATTGATTGGGTTATAACGAACATTACAATGAACAACGATAGGGCCAGACATGTTTTGCTGTAAAATAACAGGCAACAGGTCTTCAAGATTGACCAATCAGCACGGACTCTCAAATCACGTGGCAAACAAGGATAAGTTGGCGATAGTTCTTTCGAGAAGGTCTTTCGGGAAACAGGGAATACCGTTTCCACTTGTCGCCAGGCGATGAAAATTGCCTGTTGAGTCCTTGTATGCGATAGGCTTTCAACATAACTGTGGACTATAAAGAAGGCAATGGGATCGATTGAGCATCTTTACAAGAAATCAACTGTGTCATAATTGGTTGACAAAGTTTCCAACTGTTGTAATTAGCAAACTGAATAAAAACATCTGCCGTTCTTCGCGTAAAGCAGAAATTTGTAGAGTATGTGGTATCAGAAACCGATTACTTCACGATCTGGAGACGCAGTATAGAGTTTTATCGTTGAATAAAAATATCGCGTGTTTGCATGTTAAAAGCATTGGGGAATTTAGAGTGAGTTATTGACCAACTTTTATAACTTATAAGTTCAGAATTTCCAAATTAGTGCAGATTTTGAGGCAGGTTAGGTCAGGTCATCTTTGCCGTTTTCTGAAACTGGTTAGGCCACACTTTTTTTATTCTTTGGTTTACGGGCCCGCCGACGTGGCAAAATGCCATTCCGAAAAAAAAATAAAATTGGGAAAATCAGTTTCTTTTATTGCCTCCGAACTTCAAGTGAAGTCTTCTAAGAAAAAAACAAATAAATGGAGTTGTTTTTATTCCCGCCGACCTTGATTTCAGCTGTCACGACTGCTAAAATAAATAAAACCAACTGGCGTACGCCTATTTCCTGGCAGCGAGGACGGAAAGAAGCAGAAAAGAGGCATTTGTCAAGATTTTTTGGTTTTTTATTTCCTCCGAGTTGTTTTACTTGTCATTCAAAAGGTGAAAATGAAAAAACTGAACTGAACCAAAGTTTTTTTTTATTTTTATTCCGTCCTCCGTACCTGGGCTCAAAATCTTTGTGCCCGTAAACCAAAGAATATAATAACCGTGGCCTTATCTGAGACATGACGGCATCGTAGGTTGCACTCTGGAGAACCAGAGGTTTTCTTCACTTGTTTAACCTTGTCGATATGCGGTGGCCAGTAAACCACATAACCCAAAATTAGGTCGTCCTTTAACTCACACGTTTCAGTATCCCTCCCCTGGCGGCGACATCGGGAACCATATGCGATAAAACTGGTGTCCTGTCCAACACACATACAGCCAGTGGTAGCAACTGGGCTAGACTGATAGGCCTACACATATTTTGTCGAAGTCTCAGCTGACACAAGTCCAGGTGGTGAGCTAAAGGTTGCTGCCATCCTTTTCATCACTTGCGAAGTTCAACGCGCTGTGATACCATTACTAATCCTTCATCAAGTAGGTACATGTACCAGATAGGCCTACCTCAACTCATGTGTCGCAACAGTCACCATGCCTGATACCTTACAAAAGCTGATAATTCAAATACTGTAGGTAGATTCGAACAGACTTGTTGAGGC
This sequence comes from Notospermus geniculatus, assembly GCA_002633025.1. Classification (NCBI taxonomy): domain Eukaryota; kingdom Metazoa; phylum Nemertea; class Pilidiophora; order Heteronemertea; family Lineidae; genus Notospermus; species Notospermus geniculatus. The sequence continues at coordinate 117,419 of NMRB01001132.1, read as the reverse complement.
ATTGAAACGTCCTGATCGGTGTGGACACTCGCGATCAAGATCAACCTCGCCACCTTGAATTAGCGCTGCGGTACACGGTGCACATCGATCGTAAGCTACATGTATGAACGAGGTCACAATAATGAGATGCACCACAACGGCCACACGAAACCAGGTTACTGAAGCAGTGTGTGCCACTGCCAGGTTAGAGGCACAATGATCTGCAAGTCATATGGATCATAGGGTTGTAGGCCTAGATCTAGTCCACAGGCTTGTAAATTTTTGTAACCAAGTTCCCTAATTTCACGCAAAAAACTTTGGCAACTATCAATAGCACTGCACACGTACCGTGGCACACGTAAATGTGCTTGGCTGTACACCATTTTCTTTCTGTATTGTAACTTATCCGTTCATTTTATACCAGTTTCTATCAGGTTAGTTTAATCTAACGGTGTACCTGTTTACTTGTGCAAACAATCTAGCTATTTTTCATAATCACCATCGAAATATCTGGTGAGATGTCGAGGTGTACGAGTTCAGAATGATTAAGAATGTGTAAAACATTATTGAGGTGTAGAACTAGAGATAGTCTGCAGGGGATGGCTAAAATGAGGTTGATTATATATTATGTAACCCGTATTAAAGCGAATTGATATCGAAAAAATTCGATTTAGAAATAGAATTTGAAAGGGGACGAATTTTCCGGAAAAAATGTAAACAAACTTCTCCAGAATGTCAACAAAGAAATGTTCGTGCATTCTGATTGGCTGAAATGTTGTGTTTACAAACACCAGCCAAATGTAAATAAAATCCGCTATCGATTCGCTTTAACCATCGACGAGCCAACTTCTGACCATTTTATTCCGTTTCAATTTCAGTTCCTTCTGGGACACGCTGTAAAATGGACATTTTCATGTTCGACGAAAGGAAATCGATCGATCATCACGTCAAACTCAGCCACCTCCTCAATTCCCGAAGGACGCGACGCCCTCATCGAACCAACTCTATGCGATTCTGCCTCCTAAACACTTCAGCTCGGTCCACTCTTACCGAAAATCTAATTCCCCGAACATTCATGGGTTGCGGCGAGGCCAAATATGTGACCACTCTCATTGGCCGTTGAGGGATTCTAGACATGGCTTAAATCACGCCAGGATTAAATTGACTATGGAAGAGTTATTGGACAAAGAACACCAATTTCCAATCGATAACTTCCCCGGCGTTCGTGCTATGTTTCCCAAGGGATCCGTCCAGGACGACGAGATGGTTGTCGATATGGTGTCTAACATGGCCGCAGTGAGTGTCCCCGATTCTATTGGAATTTCATAAAGCCGTATCTCTGTATCACCCATGTTGACCGAATATGATTGAGGGCACACTGACAAGATATTTCCCGAATATATCGTTATAATGTTATATACTAGTATGTCTGGCAAATAAAACTGACATAACCTGCTATCAAACCCGTGACACGGCACGGATCACCAAGCAGAAAGTATAAGCGGCCGTCTCAAAAATACCTCGAAGCCAAAGAAGTGTAATCCTTTTCACTAGGGGGAGGGGGTGGCTAACTTCATGGTCACCATTTCACTTCTTGAAAAAAAATTGGCTTCATCTAATTTCTAAAAAAAATACAATTGCATCTTTCTTCAAAATAGACAAATAAGTTGTTTAGTCCTTTTCTTCTTACCCAACATCTTTAAAGATAATGTATCACGGGTATTTTCGCGGGCCACGAAATTCATTGTTTATTTACATTTTGTTTGTTTATGTCCAAGCTTTCTTTGTCTTGCGAGTAATTTGTTGATGGCATGCCCCTCTAGAAATTCTGTTGATTCCAAATGTATTCATTTTGGTGCGTTGGCATGTCACAAAAGTCCAAAATAACATAATGTAAACATCCATGTTTACAAACATTGAATGTAAACAATGAAGTCGTGATACATTATCTTTAATAAGACTTGTGTAATACCACCCATGAGTGAAGCCAATTAGATGCCGAAATTTCACTTCTGAGGGGGGAGGGGTCGAGACAGGAGTGAAAAAAAATTACACTTCTTTGGCTTCAAGGTATTTTTGAGACGCTCCCTAACGGTTTGAAGTCGTACGTTGAGAGCTAACATAGCCGTCGATTCGTGTTATTTTCCAACACTAGTTAAGAAAGTCACGTCAAAGTGGCATGCCTCCATGTGAAATAATCTGACTGATGATCGATTGTGACCATAACACATTTTTTCATTGTTTATCTGTTGCTAACAAACTTTCTCAGTTCGTGATTGAACAAAAATACGAATCGACGGCTCGGTAGCTCTCTCTCGTGAACGTATGACTCCACACAGTTTTCTAGATTGCGTTGAGATGTTCGGATGCGTTTATTAGTGAGGTTTCGCAAATCTGACGAAACACGAAGTAGAAAATATGAAATTGGAATTCATTCCCATGACGTAATGTATTTCAGGAGATGGTTGGCACCACAAATAGGCCTATCGCCTGCTTCAAGAGCGTCTTTTAGCGTATGACGTTAGACCGATAAAGCTTATACGGTGTATATTAAACTTTGAAATTTATCTTTCGTTTCCACTCGTAGATACGTAGTGGAAATATAACAATTAAAGATGCACCATAACTCTCTCGGTCTTATATGATATGTTAAACGACGCACTGGTAGTAGGGACATTTGTAGTACCAACCATCTCCAGAAATACATTAGGTCCTGGAAATGAAGTTGAATTTCGTATTTTGTACTTCGTATTTCGTCAGATATTTGCGGAACCTCACACAGCGGCGAAGAACAGCAAAGGGTTTACTCAGAACGCAATATCAAGTTGCACACCAAGTGTGGGAGATGGTTAAGACAAAATCCACACCTTGTGACGAAATTAAAGCAACGAAATGGGTATTTCACAATGGCCCCTCTATCGCCACGGGAAGAAAAACGTGGTAATGAAAATGGAAGGCGATCGTTTCGACAACTTAAATACATCGCCCAACAAAACGGCAAGCCGACGAAAAGATCCCACAGCCAGAGAAGAGGGACAATTTGATCAGGCTAGAAGTCTTTGGCTACATTGGTGTAAGAATCCCCCAAGTCCCTTATAATTGAGTTGGCGGAGTTCAAGGAGCGGTGACGGCTCCAAAACGTCTCTGGAGAAAGTTGCGAATCGAATAGACGTGGACGACAAAGGCGTAAGGTTCTTGATTGTACGTAATGGTATATTACTAGCAATCAGACACCGTCGAGGATGCGGGACCCCATGTCATATACGATAATGAACTTATCGCCACACAAGTCGACAGGTATCATTAAACGGGTGCTTTGTATTCTATGTGGTAAAAACGAGGACGGATGCCTATAAATCAGGGTACAAATTGAATCGAGGGCTCTTATATCACTCACATAAGACCGAGTGCCCGCTGATGAGGTACAGTACTTTGGGATGTGGACAGAACGTCTCGAATCTGCTTAATTGACTTTCCGAGAGAACGACAAAGGATAGGAGACGAGAATTTTTTTGAGAAACCAATCACTGGGGATGAAGGAAGGGTAAATCTTCAAGTCGATTAGGTATCAGCGGTTGGCTATCTTATTACTTCGAGAGATCCCAGGTAGACGATATCATACCGATAATCGCTGGAGCCACGGTGGTGTAATGGTTCGGGTCACCGACTAGCGGTCAGAGGGTCCCGGGTTCGAATCCGAATGGGCGTGAGACTCTGGGCAAGTATGTTTGCCTCACTGGCCTCTCTCCACCCAGGTGTATAAATGGGTATCGGTTGGAAATGCTCAGATTGTAGCGCTGTATGAGCAGCTCATCTGAAGTGCTACAGAAATGTTTCAGGATAGACTGGGGTTAAAGTGTCAAGTCGGATGGTAACCTCTACCGTTGTTGATATCAGACTATAAACCCTAAACTTTAACTTACATTCATACATCTTCTTTTCCAGAGCTGGACCACATTTTCCTTCATCCACAGATAGTTCTAGAAGAAAATCTTACTGTATTTGTGACGTTCCCATAAGAAACCATTTCTAGAAGAACAGTTTCGAAGGGATTCTTACACTCAGCAAGATACAATGTACAATTGTACTAAACTGTCCGTCGTAATGAACCTACTTTGAAAATACACACTTACATTTATGTTCAATCATGATCCATGATTACGAAATACGACTCATAGTTTTCAATGTAAAATGTTAATATAAATCTGACAGGGTTGTCAGAGTGAGGTTCATTCTTCATGTGATAGATAGGGTGAATCTCTTTCACAGCGAAGGTTTCTCCGCGGCAATTCCGGTTTCCTCCATGTATGAAATTTTGTTCGCCCACAGTATTGCCCACAAAGCCAACAATGCCGTCTTTGGCGCTGACTATATTGATGGGCTTCAAAATCGCCAAAAATGCAAAAAACAGCTCACAATGTGATTCAGTGTAAAAGAAAAATCACCGGTGACTCTGACCGTTTGCCTATTTCACATCATTCAGTTTTTGCCCAGTGCGTTTAGGGCAGCCTGTTCGATACGTCGCCTATTCTTTCTATTTTCCCCATTAGCCATACAGAGTAATATCATCTAAATCCGATCCAGTTGTTCTACAGACGAATACAACTTCATTCCACGCTGACATTACGTTCGAATATCACCTCTACCTTATAAACAAACTTACATCCATTTACTCCGGTACTATTATCGTGATGAGCATCCGCCGGAAGTCAATAAATCGACTCGGCCTGTCACTTCTCGTGTACCTTTTCTTCCATCACGATATCGTGGTTAATGACCTGAAGAGGACCTCATCATGACAGGTTGCTTCTCATATCTTGTCAGCAAGAGTCTGACGGTAAAGTACTTACAGTTTCTTTCAAGCTGAAGTTGGATCAGTGGAAGCTACCATTGGGAACTTCCGAAGGCAACTGCTCGGCAATTTCCGTGACGACTCGCATTTCCCATCGGACACAATTCCAAGGCAGCCATCTTGAATGGGCAAGGATTGCTGCCCGTTTGTGAGAGTTCAAATGCGGTTCGCCTCATCACACCTCTAGAACCCTACGCATGAACTAACTAGTTCACACAAAAACGTTGCGTTATTGGATGAATAATTGGCAGATTGGGTGAGATATATAATATGCCTCAACTTACATATCCAGCAAATAAGGTTGAATATCTTAGGCCAAAATTCGGCCAAAATAGTCCCACGGCCCTGACGCTGGCGATCACGTGGATTTGTTAATAAACAATATGGCTGCCTTGGACTTGTGTCGGAGGTGAAATGCGCCGCCCAGCGGACAGATAAGCAGTTCGCCTCAGGTCGTTCCGAATGTGGAAGCTACAAGGGGGTAGGTTGGTGTGGTGCACATTTTTGTGATAGCGGAACTCCTCCTGCAGTGTAGGTATGAAATTTCACAGCATGCTGAAGAGTAACAAAGTTGTGCTCCGGAGGGGGGTCTGGGGTGCCTCCCCCAGAAAATTTCGGAATGTAGATGCTCTGAGACGTTATTTCAGTGCTATTCTTAGGTCAGCTAAAATTTACAGGATTATACGGTTGATGTTTTTCTGCTTGCCCAGAGCGGAACTCTCTTACTGCATTGGGAAGGTGCACGTGCACCCCCCCCCCCCA
>NMRB01001132.1:60302-103656 GCA_002633025.1 Notospermus geniculatus | reverse complement strand
CCATATTGCATTATAGGTTGAAAGTATTCCAGGAAGAATAAAGTAATATTCGAAGTAATGTATTTTCGGCCCCTGGGGGAAAGAAAAAGCCTTCCTATAATATTGTCTCCAGAATCGGCTAATGCTTCGTTCGTCAGCAGAAAAAGGTTTTCGCGTTGATAGCGTGATGTGTTCGCGTTAGGTCTGTTGGGTATTGTACGGATTACTGGATGCGGTCTGGTTCCGTGACCTGCTGTTAGTGGTGTTAAACAGTAGATTGCACAGTGGTATCAAGGTGGGATATGATATTTGCGGTAGGCCCAAAAGTCTGGTACAGTGTATTTTGAGATAAAAAATTTGTGCTAAACATAATCAGTCGGATACAAAGCGGAAAATTGGACAAGTTTTCACAGAAAAAAATATGGTATTCTGTTCTCAACACCACTAACAGCAGGTATCAAAGTGGGATTGATGTTTGCGGTAGCCCCCCAAAGACAGGTATTTTGACATAAAAGACCTCGTGCTAAACATAATTAGTCGGGTACAAAGCCAAAAATTGGATAAGTTTTCACAGTAAAAAATGGTATTCCGTTAGACGAACACCGAAAATCAGGGTTGCTTAGGCGCAATTTAAAAAAAAACTTTTAAAATATTTTTAAAACGCCAATTTTCTGTGAAGGGAACACCAGTTTTTACTGTGTTAATTTAAAATTACATTTGTGCTTGGTTTTTCGCATCCCTTGGTGGAGAATTTCCCTCTAACAAAAAAAACACCCAACGCTCTCCCTTAATTATCGAATGCGGTGTTTCCCCTGTCGAGTCACACCCCATGCTGACTCTTCAATCTTAGACTCCACCCTTCCCTCGTCAAGGTAATTTTTCTTCGTGGCCCCTTTCAATTTTTGACTACACGAAAAAGGAACAGTCGTCGTTCATAACCAAGGGGTGTCACTGTGTGATGTCGGGTTGGTATTCGTATAATCAATGGGAAAATTCGGGCGACACGCACCGAAACGGATCAATGCAGCGATTGAAAGGCTTCTGTCGGCGGCGAACAAATATACCAGTTCCTGCTTCCGTTAAGTAACAGAAGCACGCAACTCACGTGACTTGAAACGGCTTCCTTTGGTTTTAATATGGTTGCATGCATCTTGGGAGAAAAAGGCGATAGAATATATCATAGATCGATTTTGCTTTGATCGAGTTATATTGAATTATATTACATGTGTAGATTTTTCTTTGGAGTGAATATATAGGTTCGAATTCGATTGCGCTTTGTGCGACCAAGTTGTGACTGACTTGATTTATGAAGAGGGGCAAGTCAACGTGACATCGCACACGTCACGTCCGTGACGCAACAAATTACTGCAGCAACCAGCCTGATATGATGCAAGGCATTTTATCGTTCTTGGTTCCAACTGTTGCAGAGACAACACTGAACAAGTAAAACAAAGTCAAGTATCTGACCGTGGATGTGGCCCGATAATTATTCCAAGACGAAATGATCATACTTCCCGCATGTAAACAATAGAGCTATTAATAACATCGTGTTCAATTCTTCTATGTCATTGGGTAACAATAGGGCTTTTTGCAAAAGGGGCTGTTTACTTAAGCCTTCATTTTACCAAATAGATGTAAAAATTATTTTGCTTGGCCTGGTGGTCAGGACCCCTTTGTGTCCACCTGCCTGAAACTGACGGCTAAACTTAGGCGACACTTAGGCCAAGCAGAACAGGGGCTGTTCTGCTTGGCCTAAGATAAGAGTGTCGACCTAAGTCCAGTCGTCAATTTCAGGCACGTGGACACAAAAGGTCCTGACCACCAGGCTAAGCAGAATATTAGTTTTACATCTAATTGGAAGTGAAGGCTTAAGTAAACAGCCCCTTTCAACCAATGAGAAGCGAGTACGGATTCTTTGCATCCGTTCCTATTTTAAGTGAAGAAAGTAAATTTTTGTGAGACACATAGATTTACATGTTTCTGTGCACTGCCAGTCCTGTTTGCAGTGATTTGGCGCATTTTTTAAAATTTCGTTCCCCCCTTAATGCTTAATCTTGATAAAAAGAGACGCCATAACCAACCTAATCTACGACACGTCCAATGGTATTTTCGACATAATATCATCAGTGCGTTGTTATTCGCCCACTTAATCACGTTTGACACCGGAGTAAACGCCGGTTTTACCTGACAATATAGTTGTTTACAAACTGCGCGGAATCGATGACGGTGCTGGGCACTCCATCACGCTTCTACAACAATTTAGTTTGCATACCGTCACAATGCAGAATGTTCCCGTCCACAGCTCCGTCTAATGGTTTTCATTAAGATCAGANGGGGGGGCGAAAGACCTGCAGAACCTGAGTGCAATCACAGCCGTTCATTTGCTTATGGTCATCAATAACGCCGGCGTGGGTGGAAACTAGAGACTGGAATGGGTACTCCTTCGATGGCATCAGTCAACTGGACCCAGCAGATGAAAATTTGGGTACATTTTTCAATATAGCTAGATTTTTTGTGATTCCTCTGTAAGTCAAGCTAAAGCAATTCAGCAAGTAACAAGCATCGCCGTCTCCGGTGAAAAGGAACGCGTCTTGCTTAATTACCACGAGCAATGAGTAATATAAGAATGAAAATATTTGATCGTGGAGGTCCCCAAAATGGCCTGATACGTACTTCAAAGAATTAACGCCTAGTTTTCAGTACACATTGAAACGCTGCCGGCAGAGCTCTGGGCAGGCCGCATAGAAACTCCGCTAGTGCTTCGACAGCCTATCGGTGTTAAAATGCATAGGAAAATGTACAGCACTATCGGCAGATGGGCTCCGCTAGCGCTAGTGGAGTTTCTATTCGGCCACCCCTGGTGTATTCAGTTAGCATAGCACATTTTACACTGCACTAACGTCGCAGGACGTAAGCACTTTTTGAATTCAATAAAGTGGGGCTTTAACAATATTTATTTTGAAACCGGTGATTCATCCCCTTGGCTCTCTGCCTTACAGACATAGGTTTAGCCAACGATGGGAAACTTGCGTGAAGTTGACACACAATACGAAGGCTAGACGTTCATATTTTGGTTCCGGGCCAGCAATCGAAACGTGGATACCCATTATCATGTTTTTATGGTAATCTTGCCATGTATGACACATTTTCTCGGCTATCTCGTGTTGAAGTGTATCGGAGGAGTGATTCGCCTCGTTGGAGCGAAGGAAAGTAATCAACTGAGCCCGAGTCTTGGGTAGAGGTTGGACGGAGAGAACGTATCGGTTTTGGCTTAAGTTATGCCGAGGAGGGAAGAATGACGTTACCAACGGGGCATGTTGAATAACACGACTTCTGAGAAAATATCCCAGCTAACATATGTGTGTCCAAAGTGCGACACCGTGTGCGACAATAAATCAGGGCCATGAAAAAGTTGGTCATTCATTGGGAAATAATTTATATCACGACTGCCGGTGCGGTGAGGCGGTGATTTAATTTTCATGATTATGTCGTCAGGGATCATTATCCCCCCCCCCCCCCAATACATGTTACATGTATGTGGTTCCATTCAACCATAGGCCTAACGTTTCTTTTTTCAATAAGAAGCAAGCGTGGGAAACTTAGTTATAGACATCGTGTATTAGAGTTGTCTCAAAATTGTCCAGCAATAACCTGTCTATACCCGTCAGGTTTTTGCTGTTCAACTTTTTTTACAGAACAGTTTGATACAAGCAATGCACCATAACTTTGTTTTCAACTCTCATGCGCAAAGAGGAGTCACTGGAGAGTGGGGAAATGTGTCCGGTTGAACGTCCGTGCTTCGGGTGTGACGTCACTGTCGAGAGATGGGTGAGATTGGACGAGAAAAATAATGGAAGGGCAGAAATAAGGACACGAAACGGCCCAAACTATTCTGACGAGATCTCTTTGAAGAAGCAGAACAAGTAATTTCCCGACCACTGTTATTTCGAAAAGACGGCAATGAAAGTGTATCTTGTGGCTGCAGGAGTTTTTGTGTTGTTGAACGCTGTATTCGCACAGAAACGTAAGTATATGTACAGTCTTTGACAAAAGTTTACCTCCACCGTTAATCGTCCATAACTTCCTCATAAAGTGAAGAAATTTCATGCGGTTTTCAGTAAATAACACTTCAATCTTTTCTGCATCTTCCACACACAAAGCTGCGTCAGCATAATCACTCCGACATTATGCAATCAGACGCTGAAAAAAGGCCAATACCAACTTTTTTATTTCCATGCCAATTTGGATTTTCTCACGTCCGAACAGTGTGTAGCAACACTTGAAAACAATCCACAAAGATTACGCCATCAAAAAATTCCACCTCAGTTTCTCAAAAAACTTACTTTTGTTGGTCCGATTTTTGAGCAGATTCAAATGCTCCTATTTTGCCTGTGAAACGACCCCCACATATGTGAAACCACTGCCAAAACCGATCATAGGACTCTTATAGGGACATCCTGTTTTGGAAACAAGGCCCTACCTGATCCTAGGAGTTTTACATTCACAGAACTAAGTGCATTTGTGATTGTTGCCTGTGGTCGGTCTGTGGGACTTGTTCCGAGGATCGATTGTGGTCGCAAGTGGATTTTTGCCTGTCGTCTAAACGTCCCTATTGGTAACAGGGCTACTTAATCCTCGCCCGGGATCCTCGCTCCCTTCGTCACCTTAGACTTATAATTTTGCGTCCGCGGAGGAAGCGAGCATCAAAAGCCCGAGTTCCACAGGACGATCGACTTTTTTCAGAGGGTAAACTTACCGTCAGCCCAGCCGGTGGCCATTTTATAGTTGGCACCACAGTGACTATGGTATGCAAGATGGACAACGGGGACGACGTTCCGACCAGTGGAGATGTTGGTTGGAAGAAAGACGGCAGCCCATTGTCGTCCGGCGGAACTATAGAAATAACGGGCCCGAACAAGAGAGAGCTGAAGATAACCGCAGTTGTCTTAACCGACAATGAGAAAACGTATTCTTGCACACCCCACTCAAAAATTGAATCGGGTACAGAGAAAATTTATGTGCAGAGTAAGTTCAATTTTGTTTACCTCTCAGAAGGCTTTTTGTTTTTCGGCAGCTTCATTTCGACGCCCACGAGATGTGGATTCGACCGACCCCCACCGCGGATCTCAGTGTCACAATAGATTTGTTCGCAGGCAAACATTTTTGATTTTGGTGTCTGCGAGCCAGGTCGCAGCCATAAATTCGCACAGAGGTTTTCCAGCGAAGCACATGACCTCATAAATGTAGGTCAGTACCATCATGACGGTTTGATTTTGGAAAGCGTGTCTGTGAACAGGTCATGGACAAAGAACGCGCAATGATGGAGGGTTCTTTTGCGAAGCACATAATGTCGCAGACTGGGCTCGCGAAAGGGCTCTCAGTGAGGTTTTCGTTTATGTTCTACCATCTAAACTTCACCTGAAATATAAAATACCTTGCAGAGACACCGCAGCCGGGTCTTGAATGTTTCCCGCCACCCATTGTTCCAGTGGGGCGTGCGGTAAAATGCACATGCACACACGCAAACAAGTTCGGACCGAAACCACAATTACCACAAGAATATCAGTTCAAGCTCGACGGGATATCTAAGACAGCAGAAGGGACAAATACACCCAAAAATGAGGTAAATTTTCATAAAACCCATGTATAATCATGGTGTGTCGCAGACATATCGAGAAGTCCGAAGTGACATTGACTGACGGTAGTAGCACACACGTCGATCTCCACCCCGCGTGCTGAGCAAGTCGAGGTGATAGGTGTGCTGCCGCCAGCCCAGTCCTCATTTTGCACTTACGCTTAGGATCACTGACGGCACTTTTCACGAATAATTTAGAGGCTAATTATGATTTTTTTTCGCCTTCAAGCTGTCGGTGACAGGAACGATGGCACTCGATGGTAAAGACGTCACATGCACAACTAAATACAATGATAATGCCGGGGGAACTTCGCCAGAGAGGACCACAAAGCTGGCCTTTTTTGATTGTAAGTATCACGTGGTCGCCTGTTTTCATCCACTTGATGACATCCACGAAATAAATGTCATGTAAGGCCTTCATGTACAGGGCACAAATTGACATACCACATGCTTCGGCGTCACCTAACGCAGCTGTATTGCGTAATGCCGGACGGCAAGTTCTCCGACACTGTTCGTTTGCTTTTGATACTGGCAAAATTGCCGCGATTTCGTCGTACCGGTATATAAGCCCGGCTCCCAAGCTTAATGACCATAATTCAGTCGTCCATCGTTTTCTATATTTCAGTCCCGACTTGTACATGTACAGCGCCCACTACTACTACAACAGCGCCCCCGACTATCATTGGATTTGTCCTGCTTCTGAGCACTCTGTTGATGAAGGAATAGAGACGGCGAAGAGGACGGAGATGCACAGCACAAAATGAGAAACGAAAGGAAACCAGAGGAAACAAAAAACGAAACCAGAAACGAAGAAACGAGCCTGGAACAACCGTCAGCCGCTGGACAATTATGTTACATTTTATACGAAACTTCTGGTGAAATTTCGAACTTTGATCTCCGTGACCTTGAGAATTAGGTCAAATCCAAAACATGCATGGGTGACATGTCATGTAGCCTCCTCAGATGTACCTACGATAATGAAATGGTCCATGGACCATGTGCTCACTCGTTTGGACATACAGTGTAATGACAGAGAGAGGTACATGTCAGTTATGAGCAATCTGGGTCAAGTCATTCCCAAGTTGCAGGACTTCAATGATTGTTGGGTTATTCGCCTGGCGGCCATATTGGATGTCCGATCGGGCCAAAACTTCACATGCACATAAAGGTCATCTAGAGGGAGCCACATAGCACATTTGAGCGCTCTGGGTCAAGTCGTTCCTGAGTTATAGCACATTTGATGATTTTCAGGTTACGCCACCTGGCGGCCATATTGGAAGTTTAATCAGGCCGAAATTTGACGTACTTGTAAAGGTCACCTAGAGGGAGGTAAATATCAAGTTCGAGAACTCTGGGTCAAGTCGTTCCTGAGTTATAGCACTTGGTCGATTTTCAGGTTACGCCACCTGGCGGCCATATTGGATGTCCGATCGGGGCGAAACTCGGTCGTTTTGAAGGTACCCCTCTGATACATGTTTATGCAAGATATGAAGATGCTCGGTGAAATAATGAAGATCTGTGGCAGGTTCGTCACTTTTGTCGAACTTTGACCTCTGTGACCTTGAAAAGTAGGTCAAATCAAAAACCCGTTATATATGTTATGTATCATAATTAGATACACCTATGATAAAAATTTGGAGACGATCCAGTCATTAGTTCAGGAGTTATTGCACTTTTTGTGTTTTTGGTTTTGGCCACCTGGAGGCCAAGCCAAGAATCGAATCGGACCGAAACTTGGTGTCACAGGTCATCTGACCTAGGGGTATATATGTACCAAGTTTCAGATCAATAGCTCCAGCGGTTACGAAACGTGCCCTGCTAACGGACGACGGACGACGACGACGACGACGACGACGACGGACGACGACGGACGACGACGGACGACGGACGCCGCAGGACGATAAAAGCTCACGAGTGAGCTAAAAAATTGGTGAGGATCCGACCAACGGTTAAGGCGACATAGCACTGTATAGGTTTTCGGTTTAGCCCCCTGGTGGCCAAGCCAGGAATCAAATTGGACCAAAACTTGGTGTTTGAGGTCATCTGACCTGGGGGCACATATGTACCAAGTTTGGTGCCAATGGGCTCAGCGGTTACGAAACGTGTCCTGCCAACGGACTACGCCAAAGACGACGATGGACACCGCGTCATGACTACAGCACACAGGTGGGCTAAAAACTGCAGGCAGAGCTCAAATGTCAGATGTATTCAGATAGATCTTAGTTCATTCTACACTGCACTATCGTCGGCGAACGTTAGCAGTTTCTGAACTGAATACAGTGTGGCTTTAATTAGTAATACATATTACAAAATTCTTTTGGTTGGTGTTGGGGCGCTAGAAGAATAGAATATTTACTCTCTCAGAAGAAACCTACAAAGGGATATCTGAGGTTAACAAAAAGTGAACAGCAACCAATGAAGTTATGACAGCTCTTTCAGAATTACAGTGCACATTTTGGATAATGATAATAGTTTGGCTTTGCTTTTCCAGTTAAAAAATTGGCTGAGTTTTCTTTCATAGAATAATCGAGTCATGCCAGCCCGCGGCCATTTTTGAATGAACTGATTGTAGGCATTGAATTGGACTGTAGTGTCACCTATTGGCCATCTGACTGACAACTCCTGTTCTCCGATTGTGCACTGACCATCGCAATGTTCTACTGGTAAGACCGTACATTGCCACGGACTGTTGGTTATAGCTGTCCTGGTAGTTCTCCCCGGTGAAAGCACTACTTAATCGTTACTAATTCTATTTATAGCTTGATGGTCTGCATAAATTGATCCCGGCGAGTCCAATTAGAGGACTTCAGCATATGGCATGGCACTCAGAACGATTTCTGACGAGACATAACTAACATGGGCAGGCATGGCAGGAAGCATGGCCAAACGACAGGTGGAAGGTGGCGCTTGAGTGAAAATTTACTCCAGGATGTAATATAATGGCTTGTGCAGTTTCGTAATTGGGAAATCACCAATATCATTAGAAAGCCAATGTTGCAAGATGCAAACAAATGATGTCGACCTGTCTCTGTTACTTGTATTGCTGTGAAGGTGATTTCATCCCTTAGGTCTGAGTACATTGGCAACATTTTGCCAACATTCAGAAAAACAACTTCTTGGACAAGTTTCGCGGGCCGACCGAATAGGGAGTTTTCGCAAAGCCCCTGAAACGCCAACGCGAACGTCTATCCTTTTGTTCGGTGCTCTCTACGTGGCATCGAACAATGGGTTTGGCGTTCGCGTTGGCGTTTCGGGGGCTTTACGAAAACTCCCTATTATCGCATACTATCAATACAGTAGGCCTATGTAGCAAGAACACTGTTGAACTCCTGACTAACTTCTCCCGATGTAAAACCTTTCCGCCTGATGCTGTAAATGTTTGTGCTGTATTCGTCTCCGAATAGTTCGCAAATTTTCGGCCACAATCGGGGCCTTCACTGTTAAAAATATCTGTAAATTTACAGCAGAATTTTCACTGCAAGGTTGCTGTAAAATTCATTTCACTGCAAACTGCTGTTTTTTTCACTGGAATTTAACAGCAAGATTACAGTTTCTCAGTTTTAAAGACAGCATTTGTTGTAGAATTCATACAATTTTGCTGGTCAAAATATAGTAAACGGGTGCTGACAAAATACAGAAAAGTGCTGTGTTACTCTGCTGCCAGCAAAGTGTTGTCAGCATTTTTAACAGTGTTCCTCAGGCGCTATGTAGAAGAGATCCCAGAGGTGATCTCATTCACCTCTGGGATCTCTTCTACATAGCGCCTGAGGAAGACCCCGATTGGGGTCGAAAATCTGCGAAATATTCGGAGACGACTTTCCGATTTATTGTATACTGTGTGTCGTTTTGTGCTGTTTTTTGGATATGCTGTATTTGTTTGTTGTTACATGTACATGTACAGTTTATATCATGCACTTCCGTGTTTTGCAAATAAACTTTTCATTTTCTCTTCTTCTCTTCTCCTCGTTTCTGAATTTTCCGCAGCATACGAATTTGAGTGACTTATCACAATGCTCGGTGTTATTCTATAAGAGTTCTACAAGAATTCTAGAAGTGAGGAATTTATTGAGAGAGAAAACCATCAAATTTTAGACGATCTACGGTTGAACCAATACAGAATTGAATTTGACTACAACATGTCTGCTAATGTATCTACACCCCACTCCTAAACGCACCGGAACAAATTAAACTTCTTCCAAAGGTTTTTTTCATTAAACAGAAGCTTTTGGACCTGATGGGAGTTAATTGAATCTCGTGGCTCAGGCAATCAGGGGCCAAAAGGAAAATTGAGGCGAATGCTTTGCACCCTTGTAGAGTGCCTTCGACAAACCCAATTATCTCGTAAAAGCATCCCACAAAGTAAGGAATTCTCTAGTTGAATAAAATGACTTCGTCTGAGCGAGATGTTCTCAAATTGGTTATTTAAATAAAGGAAATTGCCTGGGAGTTGTTTGTTAAGTATGAGTTCAACGCTCAGAATATTACGCTATGAGATAAAAAGCTATGTACATGTATACACCTATTGATATACATATCATCTCTCGAGAGTATTTTTGACAGCCAGATAAACCAGCACTATACATGTAGTATGTATAAATAAATGTACGGACGCTGGTATTAAGTCTGTTCTCTTGAGAGCAGCGATTTTTGCATATGTTCAATCATTTCATTTGCGGTGACCGAAAAACCATAAAACCATGATCGTGTCATCCCTGAGGGATTACCGCCAACTAAAGCGACCCATACACGTACAATATTATTGCACAATATGAGGATCAAAGTGGGCAATATTATTGCCAATCTTTCTTCTGTCCATCGTGTCAGAAGCACGTGACCCAATTTTTTGGGCCCGATTTGTGCAATAATACATGTATTGGATGCTGTATCTAGGCCTTAAAAGCGGAAAACCCTTTGTTATTTTCTCGCCAGGGTTGTTCCAAATAAACCATTTTTCTTTCCACACACTCATTGGCGAGGAAGTACGAATTGGCCTTACACTGAAAAACTTTTCTTCATCAAAATGACGAACTTAGGCCTACATGTTGGTTTTCCATTATCACCAAACTGAGTATCTAAATTCGTCAAAATGACAAGTCCAGGTTCGTCATTTTGACGAACCCTTGACGAACATAAACAAGAGTTCGTCAAAATGACGAACGTGGACTTGTCATTTTGACGAATTTAGACACTCAGTTTGGTGATAATGAAAACGAACCTACATGTAAGTTCGTCA
Source organism: Notospermus geniculatus (assembly GCA_002633025.1). Lineage (NCBI taxonomy): Eukaryota > Metazoa > Nemertea > Pilidiophora > Heteronemertea > Lineidae > Notospermus > Notospermus geniculatus. Next base: position 92,809 of record NMRB01001132.1, on the reverse strand, counting down.
TTTTGATGAAGAAAAGTTTTTTAGTGTAAAAATTGCTTAGGTAGTCAGGCGCGATCGACCGCCATCTTTATTGTGGGTAAGTGTGGTTCTCTGTCCACTGCAGATGACAAGTAGAGTATCTGTAATCTCAGCAAAGTTGAACCGCCTTCATACTTCCGAATGATTTCTTCAAATTATTTTTTTTTATTTATCATTTGAGCGACAGTCTAGAAAGAAAGGCTCGCGTTTCATATATCGACTGGATTAATTCTACAACGTGATCCCTCAAATTAGCCGTTTTGCCTAGCGCCAAGCTTATCAGAATAACGATTATCGGGTTTCATGTCGAGAACATTATCGGCGTTCGGGATTTGTTTATCCTTTGAGAACCGCGTGTTACCATAATCTGGAACGTTCAAGAGAGACAAGCGCGCAAGTTCATCGTCCTTGTGATAAAATTCGCAACTTTTTAAAAAAATTCCATCCCGGCATCGCTTATGGCGGTGGCGCAGTGGTCGAGCGTCGGACTTGAGACCCAGAGATCACGGATTCGATCCCAGGTCTGGTCACCACTTTGCATTGTCAACAGGTTAAGGGTCAAGTGATGCGCTGAACGAACTGCCCAAGAGTTCCCCCAAAGAGTTTCTAGAGACGTTACATGTAAGAGCTTTGAGACTATGTCAGGAAAGTGGAAAGCTAAAAGTGTCATACGTATTGCCAAACGACCTATACACCGTATTCATTTGTTACGTAACTACCTCCCCCCAAACTGTTGTGTTATAAGCACAACCGTTAGTGAGTGAAAGGTAGTTACGTAACAACCTATCCACTCTGGAACATACATTGTGCCGTGTTGTATTCTTTTTGCTGATTGACCTTGACTTCCCGTACGGAAATAAAGAATTTATACAGGAAATCAGAAAAAGACTTGATGATGAATTTTAATGTCTATTGTCGACTGAAAAAAAATGTTGCAAAAGGCACAATGAAGGGTTATATGAAATGTACATACCTTGAGGTAAGTCTCCAAATCTCGTTACCCTTGATAATGTCTTCTGCCTGTAAATAGAAAAAAGTAAACAACATAAGATCGACATGTTCATACACATTGAAGGCTAATTCAGCTTGCTACATGGTTACACTGTACTTTTGAATGTGGCTGCCCTGCCAAATCTTTTAAATCTCCGTCGATTTTTGCTACGTTCCCAAGAAATGAAACAGTACAATGATATGTGTCACTACGAGTAATCCTGAAGGGTGTACAAGTACTCTAAACTCCCACTTACCTGTCCCATTCCTGAACTCGGAAAAAATGACCAAATCCTAAGTTGAAGATATCGCACGCTGTCATTCTTTGCCAGGCTCGGGAGTGGGACAAGTAAGTGGACAGGACATTACTGTTTCTGACCATACCCCCACCCCATTATCTTCAACTTATGATTTAATCATTTTTCCGAGTTCAGGAATGGGACAGGTAAGTGGGAGTTTAGAGTATGTGAATTGGTGTCTCATTTTGTTCTCGTCTTCTTCCGCAGAAGCTTTGAGCATTATGGACGCTAACTGGAACTGGCATGCGAAAATCACCGATATAATGTCGTAAGGAAGCAAGATGATTGACTCTCTAGCCTGTGATCACCCACCTATCACAATAAATGGACGTATAATTGGCCTGAGAATTAGAAAATCCCTCCGAATTCACTGTGAACGTCTCGTCTTGAAAAAACCCGGAGACTGCCACCATGTATTGAGGCACAACCATCAATGTTCGTTTTGTCTTTGATCGGAGCTGTGAGAACTGCAGGATGTGTATGCCTATGTGGATGCGATGGGCATGTTACAGGCCCAACTCTTCGATATTTAGGGGTGCTTGTGTGTTCCAGTAAAACTGGAGAACATGCAGTATGGTATAATATACACAAGTGAAAAAGCAAGTTAGACTGCAACTGAAACGGAAGTCAAACTGAACGAGTGATACCATTCACCCTAACCTGACGGACTAGATGCTTTAGAACGCTGTGTCAATGTAGGACTGCATTGGTTCTAGTGATTATGAGACCAAAGCAGCTGGCAAACCATGCGGCAGCGAAAATCATTCGCCAAATGGTTCGATTGATTGTCGTTCATATCAATGGCCATACACTTAACTGTTCGAAAATATATGTACATATATACCTGTACATGTACATGTATTGTACATTGGTAATGGTAAAAGGTTATAAAGAAGTCAGGTTACTTATTGTCTGATTGTACTGTACATGATAATACATGTAGTTCATTCTCAAACTGGATAAAGACTTTCTACTTATTCCGTTTTGTTGAGAAAAAATCCAAAATTTGTTTTTCTTGAGCATAAAATTAACAGAACAAATAAATAATATTTTCTAAAAATCAGATAAAAACTCACTACATGCCATTTCAGTGAGTAGTTTCAGTAAATGCAATCAGCAACCAAGAACTTAAGTCAGCTGTCCCCAGAGTACAGCAGCAGGCAGCATCTTCTCTCAAAGTTTTCCCACATCTTATGGTATCAATTGAAAATTATTTGAAGAAATGTTGTTCCTGTGAACCACGTGAAGAATATTTCTTCCGTTTCTTTCTAAGCCATTACCCGAGCCTTTTAGAAAAGTTCAACAGAACATACTACAGAGGTTTAGAAATCAAACGTAAGATAAACGTAAACGTTAACGACAACGTTATTTTTGTACCAAAAATGCAATATAAAATCTGGTTAATGTGTGATATGAAAATAACGTTGTGGTAAAGTTTACTTTTATCGTCGGTTTGATTTCTAAACCTCCCTATTTTCTGCTCAAACCTTGGGGCGGACGAGGTAACACTACAGGAGCCTTAATTCAGTCTACTCAACACTGGGAATTCTTTGGCACAAAAAACAAGGGCTTATCTCCTCAGTAGTTAGTATCAGACGATTTACGTCGGTATAAGCTCTTGTTGAAAACAGCCATCGCCCTTCCTTAATTACAGTACGAGGTCAAGAGGGGCAAACGACCCAACGACATCCTTATAAGACCCTGACGAAAAGAATCACATCCATCAGAACCAAGATGAAGTAACTTTGACAGAAGAACGAAACTTAGTAGCTCAAAGAACTGGTAACTTAAGCTAAGGTTGCAACCTTTTCCGTGTTTGGCGATAAAATTTTCTGGAACTAAGCTCCCAGACTGCTACTGCATGCCAAAAAGGAGTCCGCCGGTTTGACGAATTGCCTGGGAATATCGCGAAAGATGCCGCCGCCTACAGAAACGGCCTATTAGCATAATCCTCCCGACCCGTCACTAGCATATATCACCAACACAAGCGTGCGCAACAGCTAGTTGACAGGGAAATTGAGTCCCCGTTGTACTCCGGGCCGGCTATTCATCATGTAGATCAGAAAAAAGCAATAATTTGCTATATATCTACAGTGGTAACGTAGTTTGCAGCTTTAACAACCGGGGTTCTAGCGTTCGTTTAAATTTCAGCAGTGTCTTGAACACTCTTGTTGATCTCGGGCGTGATTTGCTGTTGACAAGTTTTTGCCTCGAGAACGGCTGGGGTTCTTATTCGTCACGTTCTACTTTGCACACACCGTGCGACAAATTCGATTTAATCAGAGAGAGAAGTTTGTTTATCGAGGGAAAATCAATTTAGTCGCGGCGGAGAAAGGTAATTTTCTACATTATCCTCGGAGTCAACTTGCTCGAGTTGGTTTTCAAACCTAAGCACACAGACCGTTTCTTTTCGTGTCGCATGCAGATTCCAATTAAGTTCTTCCGACGTTGACACGACTTTTTAAAGTCTTTCAACTCCTTACTTTCCTTTTTCAAAATAGCTGCAGCGTTGCCACGCAGCCGACGAAAGTTTGTCGTGTTATTTTACAACCTTGCTCACAAAGAATTCGCTTAACTTAACAGTCTCAACGTTGTTTTACGCAGCAGAAGCAGTCGTCACGAATCAACCGCCACTTTTCTTCCGCTGGATGCGTAGGTTCAACGGTTAACAAGAACTCTGCATATGGTCAGCACACTGACGTGTGTGCTGACCATAACGAGGCAGCCTTGCGAGTCCACTCCAATTCAAATAAAGATGTAACATTTTTTGTTCGTGGGCTTGCAACCAGTTTCCAAACACATAAATATTTTTTTTTTACTTTTTACATACTCCTTCATCAAGTTTATCAAACATTGTATATGCACAGGAATCGGCCCTTAATAAATGGGATGTTGTTTATCAAACAGTTACTTTCGTCAAAAGTGTTACGTCGTCATACAACTTCCGGAATCCAGCTCATTAGATGGCCGCAAAAATTGACTTGTCTTGCCAAACATTTCCTTTATGATGTAAGAACTGTCAAATCAACACACGGACATTATTCTATTTGTCCCAAAGTTGGTTCCCCTCAAAACGAATAAAAAGCAGGACTTGGAAACTACTCTCCGAGACCACAATCATGTGGAACATTTCCAGCTATCCCAAGCTGACCCTCTAAGCATAATAGAGCCAAATTTGCCAAATATTGAATCCTCTAGCCGGATGAAGCTCGTCCCGGGAAGTAACTGCTTCGTTGCATTTGCATACCTAATAAGCAAAGCTGAAAGGACATGGCAGTAGCCTCCAGCTCTATCGCCTGATTGATCGAACGAACCAGGGATTGTTCAACCGACCATGTCAACCTAGGAGCACAAAGTTCGATTGAAGACAACTACAGTCTCTGCGAATATCTTTATATCGTCGATTTCCATGTCGGTAACTTGGCATTTCGGTGTTAAAGTAGCACGGTATGCGATCTCCTATCGGTGTTTTGACTGCCGACGTAGAGGGAGTCACCTAGCGGCAGCAATACGAACTACAACAAACCCATTACAAAATGTATGTAGTACGTCGGGGCCATTCACCGACGACGTAGTCAGTCCCTGGGGTTGGAGAGTGGCGCGCACGGCGAAGGTGGCGCCGGCTGTTGCTGACTCAACCCGAGAACGGCAGTCTCGAAGGACGAGAACGCAACCCGAGTCGGGCGGAGGTCACGGATGTGCCGTGACATTCCAGAAGTGACTTCTGGAATGTCACGGCACACACGTTCTCCTCACTCCCCACTCAGCGGAGGGTTGAGGAGGACATGTTCTTAGCCAGACTCAGGTTGCGTTCTCGGCGTTCGACACAGCCGTTTTCGAGTTGAATCAGCAACTCGTGAACTAGGTCAGCACGAATGTTGTCAAGACCGGGGATTCGAATACGCCCAATCAGTTTATGATCTGGAAATGACCTTCATACACTTGGCAGAAAACACGAAGAAAATATTTGCGCGGAAAATGTTTACTTACAGAAACTGATGTCCGGAATTCACGGAACGAGCCATCAGAATAATACATGTATATTTTCAGAATAGTCCATAGGACGTCACTAATTTCTGTCTGGCCATGGGCTGAATGACCCGCAAGGGGCACACATATTATTCGAACTTAATGCTATTGGAGAAGTCGACGGAGTCGTTCAATCATGGTGTGGGCTGACTGCTGGTTGTACATTCCAGTTTAGGAAGGATGGTCAGTTAACGCATACATACTCGTTTGTATTGATAATCGATATCGATATTTCAAACGGCGTGTTTGTTAATTTCAACCCGCCCACATCATCACCCATTCCGAGCGCACCCAATCCTAATTTTCGGAAATTGAACAGTCACAGCTGCATGTCAATTCCTTCAATCAAACGGGCATGTCGTGAAAATTGAATGGTCAGTTGAGCGCACCAATAAGCCAATAATTTCAGATTTTGATTCAATCGGAAATAGAGTTAACCCTTTTCCTGCCGGGGACAATTTCTGTCCTGTAAAAAATCGTCCTATCGTGGGTGCTACACCCAATGGTATAGGGAACCAACATGGGTACAGCAAACTCACTGCGAGGAAGACGGACCATACGTGTACATGTACATTGTCAAAAGTATATTCCATTGCAATGGGTTCTGCTTTGGGTGCTCCGGACCCATGGCGTTTATCACCATGAGTACTATAAGAAACGGCCATTGGTACTTTACACCTAGCTGCATACATGTATATGAACACGTGGGAAATGGGCTAAAAACTTGGACAAGGAATTTTCCCATGTCCATGGGTAAAATGGACCAACACTTTGTAAAATTGATGAACCTTCCAAATCCTGAAACCTTTCAGAAACCCTTGGAAACTACCCTTAGGAAATAATCGAGACTGGACTAAGTGGTCCACTAAGAGGTGGTCCCGTTACCGAGGTGGTCCCCAACCGCGGTGCCACTATAATCACTCCGTTCTTCCAATCAAAATCTATGTGTCAGGGTGTCCGGTTTTTTTAAAGCTTATTTCACGTACACTTTATATTTTATTTTCGTTTTTGACAAAATTAGCCAGGTGTGAAGGGAAAGAATGTCCTAGGAAAAACTGTCCTGGGAACAAAAGATCATATTGTTATATGTACATTCTAATCTCTGACAATTGATTTCTATACGCATGCCGCTTATTCCGTCATTCAACAAAAGAAGTGGACACTTTCTTCAGGGGGACACTTTTTACTGCTACACCGGCTTGGCAGCGAACGGGTTAAAGGTTACATTCTTCTAATTCACCGAGAGATTAAAAACTATAGCGGCTATACAGATGTTGTTGATGTCGCCGATTCTACCTCTATCGTTATCTAATTCCATACAAGCCGCTTATCTCTCGGCACACACGGATCGAAAGGAAAAGAAATACTGTGAGAACAGAAACTCATAAAACACTTGGCGTAAGACTGGTCGCCTCCAGCCCACGTTCTCCTTCGTCTGCCAATAAGGTTTCTCAGCTTGAATCCAATCGATCATTTCAAAGATCATTCGTGCGTAAAATCACTTGCGTGTCTTCTGCCCAAAGATTTCTTCGGGGACCAGAAGGGATCAAATGGACTGAGATGAAGGCCTGGATGGAACAGTCACGCAGGCTGCAACTGCGAGTCTTAGACGAATAAATTAATAAATGATTATCACGGCCAGTGAGATTCCGTGATGGATTTTTGAACTTTCAAACAAATTAGAGTGCAGAGGTATCTTCAACAGGCAACCGTCGGTCGGGGTAGGAAAAAAGAATGCGACGCTCATCAACTAAGACTGTCAATAACCAGTGGGATTCGCAATTTTCTCGTAGGCCAAACCACATGCACGATGCCTTCGAAGCACGGAAGAGCAGCCTGAAGCCTGTGGCATTCGAAGGAGATTGCGCAGTAGCCTAAAACTAGATGCCATCGAAGCATGGCGGAAAAGCAGCCTGTACACGCCTGTGCATTCGAAGGAGATTGTGTCCAAGCCCAAACTATGATGCCGCCATACGAAAAAGCAGCCGGAACAACCAGTGGGATTCGAAGTAGATTGTGTAGCAGCCGAGACCATGATGCTGTCGAAGCGCGAGCGAGCAACATGAAAGAACTGTGGCATTCGAAGTAGATTGTGTAGTAACTCAAAGTACGACGCCGTCGAAGCACGTACGAACAGCCTGAACAAGCCTATGGCATTCGAAGTAGGTTTTGTAGAAACCCAAACCATTCTCTGTATGCCGCCAAAGTACGGAAGAGCAGCCTGAACAACCTGTGGCATTCGAAGGACATGTAGATTGTGTCGAAGCCCAAACTTGATGCCTTCGAAGTTTGAGGCAGCAGCCTGAACAAACCTGTGGCATTCGAAGTAGATTGTGTCGTAGCCAAAACATGACGCCTTCGAAGTACGAGAGAGCAGCCTAAAGCCTGCATTCAAAGTAGATAGTGTCACTCACAGGCCAAACTATGATCCGATGACGTGCGGAAGAGCAGCAGCCTGAACAAGCCTGTGGGATTCGAAGTAGATGTTGTGTCGAAGGCCAAACTCGAGGCCGTCGAAGCACGACACGAGGCACCAACCTGAACAAACCTGCGGCATTCGAAGTAGGTTGTGTAGTAGCACAAACTTGATGCCGTCGGGGCAGGGAAGAGCAGCTTGGCTATGAACAAGCCTGTGGCATTCGAAGTAGAAACCCAATATGTCGCCGAAGCACGAAAGAGCAGCCGGAACAACCTGTGGCATTCGAAGTACATGTAGGTTGCGTCGTACTTCGACGCCATCGAAGTAAGGCAGAGCAGCCTGAACAAACCAGTGGCATTCGAAGTAGGTTGTGCCGTGCGGTAGCCCAAATCCTGACGGCTACGAATTTAAGGAAGGAGAGAGGCTTGAACAACCTGTAGCATTCTTAGCAGATTGTGCCGTAGCCCAATGCCGTCGAAGTACGGAAGAGTTGCCTGAACAGGCTGTGGCATTCGGAAGGAGATCGTCTTGCCCAACCTGTGCTGCCTTCGAACCACAGAAGAACTGCCTGACAGATTCTTTCAAAAAAACCTCCACCCGCTTAATGAATAATTGAGAAAATGATTTCCTGTCGGATATCCCCAATCAAGGATTGTCCGTACTGCAGCGTCAGAAAATGACCTTCTAGAAAGGTTTCCTCGAAGATTTTTCTCAGCTCTCGGCAAAGTGATGAACTGCGTTCGTTGAAATTTTGACACGTAAAGCCAACGCTGGAGGTCCGTCAATAGACAACAAAGAAGGAGTGCCTTTCTCGACGTAGCTTCTTTCTAGCCTAATAAGATATTCGTTCGTTTGCTTCTGCATAACCGTTGTCAGCTTTGACAGGTTGTTTCGGCAGTGGCAATACATCAAGTAACGGCATGACAGGAAATCCTTATTTAGTAAGTTTCATTCCTTGGCTGTTATTAACCAGCCACAGTTTCCATGAATCCGCCTCGTCACAACAGATCACAAGGGGATGACGTCCTGGTGGTCAATACTAAGTACTGACTTGTTTGTTCTTAACGCAAACTGACATAATAACGAAAGCCCAGCTGATTTCTTATCGATTCTGTATTGTTGTTTTGACCTTGGGAATGTTGTTTCTCAAGAATCCATGTTTTTTTAAAAATGAGAACCGATTGAAAGGAATGGGAGGAGTCCTTGCAATGCAGGTCCTAGTTACAATGGTCACTTCTACAATTGTACGGTTATACCTCGAATGCCTTGGCTTTGGCCCTTTAGGCTTCCGTTACATAGAAGTATACGGTATACGAAAACACAGGTTAACAAAGGCATTCCGAGGATTCACCACCGTGAAGCCGTTGTTAACCGCCGTTTTCGTATACCGTATACTTCAATGTAAAGGAAGCCTTAGCTCATACTTGTATTCTTTTCTTTGAATAAAGTTATATTTCAAACAAACAAAATACCTCGAATGGTTATGGTTTCTACACCATATATCCCCATCCCTCGTTGAACAATAAAGCGGACTTAGACTCCTTGGGACCTAGATTCCTGTCACACCGGCCCCAAAATCTACGTTTCTAATTTTCCAATCAAATACACAAATCGCAGAAGTCTGGGATTGCCGGGGACGAGTTTTTCCTGTTGGTGATGATCGACGAGCTTTTCCTGTTGGTGATGATCGGCATTGCTGACCACACAGCAGGCTGCTGATACCTTCGAACTGAAATCCTGCCACTGACGCTTTTGATATGATGACGCTGGAGGAGGTAGATCCCAGTAGTTGCGAAGCCAATTCTCTGTGACCTTACAACTGCGATCTTACTGGATGACTCTGTTTTTTCCGCGTCAGGCTTGCTAACGCGTAGAATATTACATTTGATTTCTTTCTCATTTCTATCACAAACATCGCCAAGAATAGGCTGTTAGCATGATTGTGTTAATATGCCTTCATTGACACAAGTATAGGTAAGTGTGACCTTCATTGATACAATACGTTCGTGCTGCCCCTGGAGTGTTGGCGACTGATGCCTTATGCAAGGGTCCGTGGGTTCGAGTCTGGTAGGAAGCTGTGTCCACCTTAGAAACCTGTTATTATTTCATGCCCTAAGTGTGACCTCACAACGTAAAGTTCCAAATGAACAACGTCAGTCACGATTGCCACTTTTCTGTGGTTGAAAAACCAAGTTGCTGAGAGTCTACTTCTGAATAATTTGTTAGGAAAGCGAAGGCGAAAAAATTTACAGATGGCAGGACCGTGATGAAACGGAATATCGCGGAATCATCCATCATAGAAGAAGCTCAAGACGATGACAGGGAGGACGCAGCGGTCAAACGTGTACAAGGAAAAAATGATGTTGTCGTGTCAAAATTACTGCTGCGTGGGTTTTTTCGGGTGTTTTGATGTCAATGCCAATTTTCATCGGTAATGTGAGTGACAGCCATCCTTGATAGAGTTAACATTCTTGATCCCAATTTCAGGCTGTAAAGGCCACAGTGTCAAGGAAAGAGTGTACACGTGTTTTGGCCCACCCAATATTCATTGCCAATAATCGACTTTTTGAGACTCCCGAGGTGAAAATACATGTATGTGTTGCGTAGAACGACGAACACACTTGTTGACAGTTCCTTGCGTCATTACCTAACACCATAGCGATAACATTTGGCAAGAAAGAATCTAACGGAACTAGCCCGTTTGTATACCTACATGTAATGCTGAGAGTACACTGGCAACATTTTCCTAAAATTTCAACAACGTCCCTGAGCAGCGCGATCATTTGACCCTGTACACCGGTGTAGTAGAATGTCATGTACCCCGATATGAAGGGCCCCCAACAAAAGAATCTGACAGAAGAAGGGTCAGCTCCAATGACTTTTTTCACGAGATATCCGCTGTACAAAAGAAGCGGACATGATGGTATCGGTAACATTAGATTCTATCACACTGGCTAAAAAATTATACATGTAGCAGCATTTGAACAACATGTTGGAAAAATCTTTTCCCCTGCACAAACTACATGTAGGCAGCATTTGTCCAACATGTGTTGTGACTCAAAATCTTGGGAAAATGTTGCCAATTTTAGTATTCAGCAGTACCACACATGTTCAATGCATGTGGCGTTCGACTTAGGTCAGCTGCACACTAGGCGATATCGCAAGCGATCTGCTCGCCAACGAGCAAAATCTGCTGTTGACGCCAGGTATGCCCTGGACAGACATGGGTGGAATCTTCTCGCCAACGATGCTCGCCCATTATCAAACAATACCAAAACTATATCGCCTTGTCTGTGGCTGACGAGAAGATCGGTGGCGATTATCGCTTGCGATTTTTACTGTGCTGCTGGCTTTATCCTAGAACTGGAGACTCCTTAGGGTAAAAAAATCTAGACTGTTTAAGTATTCTGCAATGCCACATCTGAAACGATTAAGAAAGTGCGGTTCACTAGTCGTGATCTCTGGAGCGAACTGAAATAAATGGCAAAGTTATTCCACTTTGCGACGAAATTGAGGAGAGGTCATTGGAAATGTCGGATCGACAATAACCAATTCTTTTAACAGATTAACTTCCGGCAAAACATCGGATGTGGTAAGACTATCCCAGTCAGGAATAGATAGGTTGCCAAGGAAGTAATTGCCTTGCGTTGTGTCAGATATGAAAAAGATACCTCGCGACACGGATCTATTGAGAACGCGGTGCCGAATTGATGGTTATCTTTTCGGCTGAGTTATTGGCACTTGTTAGGCCAGTTTCCAAAATTCACATCTTGTCAATATTGTTGAGTCATTTGGCTAGAAAATGACACCGGGGTCCCCTGCGTGATAGGCCTAGTGCTAATCACTATGCCACCTTGGTTCCTTTAAAACTTCTTGGGGAATGAAGAGACGTTGAACATTAAGCTGCGTGTACATTGGAAATATTTTTCCACTTACCTGAATAACTGAATATCACTATCTTCTGACCCCCTTACACACTGGCCAACAAATAGGAGCGGTCAGTGAGTTGAACAATAGGTGTCACTACGGCCAAATTCAATGCCAAGCGGACCCAGTCACGGTTGATTCAGCACCAATCAAGAGAATTTTCTTTTGTATTGGTCCGCTAGAACTTTGCTGCCATCTTTTGGCGATAAGCGCGGCTGACTGCTCTTATTTTATAGCAACATTTTTGGACATGTTGGAAAGCTCTTTTACCTGTACACGCGACACAACATCTTTGTTACTCCCAATGTTTGGAATATGTTGCCTACTGGCGTAAAAATTATATAGCTACATTTGAAAAACGACGGAAATCTCTTTTTTTCTCTCGTAGACAGCAAACAACATTTTGTCCAACAAGGTACCGTTACTCTGAATGTTGGAAAAATGCTATAAAATGTCGCCAGTGCGCTAACTTTTCTTCGCAATACGGCCTGAAGACATTTGGTGAACGCCGAGAATCGCTGTTGCTCACAAACAAGCCATTATGAGAAAGGAAGAAAAAATACCAAAGCATGCCCCGAAGTAGCATAGCTGTGCTTACGACCCAGAACAAGTGGTATTTCAACAGAATCGATGGCGACTAGAGACAGATTTCCTGACAAAGCCTTGTTTCGATTCCTTCGGGAAATGACTGAGGCTAAACGTTAGCGGCACATTAAACACAACAAGCTGATATTACCCGAGACAAGTGACCTAAAAGGGAACAAAGATCGCGGTTATTAAACCCAAATGGTTGCGCTCTGGCTGTTGGAACTATTGCAATCTACACATCTAGAGTGCTCTCATATCACGACGGGATGAATCGTTGAGAGAAGAGGAAGTTAGTCATTCAAGAAAATGACGATATTCATTTTGTTTGAACTGTGATGTGGTGTACTACGTTACGATTTTATTTCGAATTCTTCAGGAAGTTGCCAACCAACAGGGGATTAGTACAGTCCTCCCAAATGGTCCAAGACAACTCAAGAGGGGTTTGCTCTTTTATGAATTAAAAGATATAGGTCCGTATTTTAGAATGCTCCTCAACGTAAAGGAGTTCCTCAAGGCTATTGTTCTCGTCTTCAAAGGATTGAAGGTGTTGCCTCTATTATGAAGATACAGGGTCGACAAGAATAGCCCTTGTTACACTACATAAAAAACCCGTGTCGAACCCGGGTTTTTTCTGTCCACACCTGTTAAAAACGCGGTGTAATAATCCCCTCCGAGCTCGAACGGTTTTTGGAGGGTTTAATTTAGGTCCCCGTCACAAACTTTTAGTAGTGTTGACAGGCACCGGGCCTCAGGAGGGATTTTTCACAGCCGGGCTAGACCCGGGTGTCAAAAAACCCGGGTATTTCAATGTAGTGTAACCACGGCTATTGAGTCCTCTCCCGAGGATCCAAAAGGATCCAACAGGATTCAACAGGTGGATAAAGAATCAACAAGGGTTTGTCCTTTTCCACGGATCAAAGTGGATTAAGAATGGGGTTGCTTCTATTATCAAGATGTAGAAAGGACATAATGGCCCAGTTGTGAGTGTGTATAGACCTGGGCAAGGTCCAAGTAGAGGTCCGTCGGTCAACCTTTAATCATCATGCACACGTAACTGGCCCATTTGTGGTTTGTGGTTAGGTTCGCCAAAAGGGTGAATGTCGTCCTGGGTACCCCTAAAGGGTACCCAGGTCCAACCTGGGTATCCCTAAATGGCACCCAGGTACATACTGGGTACCCTTTAGGAACCTAAAGGATACCCAGTTTGAAATTCCCGCCTGGTGATGAGATACCTGGAATCCGGGTCGAATACGGTACGTGCGCTGTGGTGCCGATTGACAAATCACCATTCTTCAATCAGTGGAATCTTAAAATTTGACTGATTATCCGCTAAATTTTTGAAAAGAAGTTTGACCTGACATTTAATTTTGATGTCAGTTTGTCTAAATTTCCCGTCATTGTCGACCTCAACATATTTGCTTTTAGCTTCGCGGCCTTTGGACACAAAAATGCTATATCTGTAGGACGGTATACTGGCGAGATACTCTTTTAGACGCGAGTCTGGCACTCTGGTCGCCATAATGTCATCTCCACGTGTTATGCTTGCGAGCATGACGAGCTGAACGGTAAAAGTACCATCAACCTGGATTCCAGGTATCTCACCAGGCAGGAATTTCAAACTGGGTATCCTTTAGGTTCCTAAAGGGTGCCCAGTACGTACCTGGGTGCCATTTAGGGATACCCAGGTTGGACCTGGGTACCCTTAAGGGGTACCCAGGACGACATTCACCCTTTTGGCGTTAGGTTCCATTGCAAGGTAAAATGAGTGCAAATATGACTGGACATTCTGGAAAGCACTATACCGGCAAAACCATGACATTACCAATAAACATTATGTCTGGAACCAGGTTTATGTCTGGAACCAAATTTGGCTTCTCCATCATCTATTTTATTACTCACTGAAACAAGAACAACAAATACACCAGTTCTGACATTTTCACCAAGACTTTTCTTTCCTATTAGCCATTGGCGAGGAGGACTTATATCATTACACAGATAAAATGCTGGTTTATCAACAGCACTTAAAGAGATACCTGAACTCGTGAATGAAACTGAACCCAATTGCTTTAATGTCCGCCAAATTGCTTCGAAATCGATAGCAGACTGTACCACAACGATACCACGTCTGATAAGGTAATTTTTATCTGATAAACGAAATCAAATTAAGTGAAACATGATTGGAAGACTTCGACTGGTGCTTGTGGTACGCGTGATGAACACCTGTTAAAACGTGCCATGTTTTATCTCACAACTCTTTCTTTACGCTACAGGTTTCAGATAGCGCAGGTTGAAAACGTCCGTCACGTTTTTAGGGTGAGGTGATTCTCCTCTCAACGAAACAAGCCGGTGAGACAGGAATCTATGGGTCGTATTCATAAGGCGGTTCTATCTTTAGAACCGTCTCAGGCTGGTTCCAAGTACAGTGGTTGACGATACTTGGAACCGGCCTAAGACGGTTCTAACGATAGAACTGCTTTATGAATTCGACCCTACAGGTCCGCCTGGAATCTAAGTCCGGTGTAACAGGGATCATAGTCCCCTGGAATCCAAGTCCGGTTTGTTCAACAAGGGATTAGAACATACATGTATTGTTAAAGAGACCATGACCATTCGAACATAGCCATGCAGTGAGTGGTATTCATAAAAGTTAGCAAATGCTTTTACTTAAGATTTGCATTCCCTCTGGTACACCGGTTTCATTGTTCAGCGAGGAGTTACGAAATTTCTCTGTAGAAACCATTCTAATTACAGCCTTATAATAATAGACTATTGTAACTAGGACAATACATTCCTTAGATTCCGTTCCTTTTACATCGACACTGGATCAATTGGTTCAAAGTCGAACTGCCGTATCGGCGTCAAATTGTCGATGTGTATTTCGATCATTGATCGATAGCTCGGTTCCATATATTGCAAATCCCTTTCAAAGGTCACAGCATGGCGGATAAATCTAAGAAAGCTGAAGCTGATATAGGACGATAAGCCTTTTCTACTTCAATCGAGTCCAACTACCAAAATACTTGTGGGATAACATATCACCTTTTATCAGGGCATTGGCTTCCATTGCAATCAGGCTTAACTTAGGAAAAATAATAGTCACGTCTTTTTTTCAAAATTGCTTTTTCTGGCCGTTTTAGATGCCTAGGGGAAAATGAGTCTAGGGGAAATTATTTTACAATTTATCCGTCAACGAAAAGCAGAACAGCGAGTACTTTTTTGGGTACTATCAAAACTAGAAACGAGTTCTCTCTTGGGGGCCATCTCAAAATTGTTTTGATGCCAAAAAAGACGAAGTGACTTCGTCTGGGGGGAGGGGGTCCTCGATTAGGGGAAGCCCATTTCATCTTTTTTGAAAAAATTGGCATCACTCTTTTTTTACAGGAGAATAGATTTTACCATAAATAAATATTGCTTTCTTCGTTTACTAGTGTCTTCACATGTTTTTCTTTATCATCTTTCCATGCCTAACGTCCCTACATGGATGAAGCCATTGTCAAGTGCCCACTTCATGTTTTCAAGGGGTCAGGGAAGAGATGAAGTCACTTCGTCTTTTTTGGCATCAATGTAATTTTGAGACGGCCCCTTATCTATTTTTGGTATTATACATCTCTTCTTTTTACAAAATCCCTACTTTACACAGTTCTAAGATCAAACTTCACTTTTTGCACGGGAGAGTTGAACGCTGAGAACATCTGGCCAATGTAGAATTGTTTTGGCACCTGTTGAAATCTTGCTCGGAATTCGATACCGATTTTATTGGTCTTCTGAGAAGAACATAGCGTGCGATATCTAACGTAAGAGATCACGCATGGTGGCCAGGTGGTCGGAATGATGATCAGGAAAATGGAATCAACGGTGTACAAAAACCAGGAAATCTTGAATGAAGATTGTTTATTTCGAAGACGGTGGTGCAGAGAAAGCCATGACTATTACATGATTCCAATTTATGGTTTTAACAGAAGAGAAATTGAAAAAGGCTACACTCCACAGACCGCCAGCACTCCAGTGAAGAGAACCAAATCCAGTGTGTAAACTTGAAACTTCATTGGAAACAGCCGTTCCATTACACTGAGTGCTGAAATTTTTCCATTTATTAATGTTTAACCTTTGTCATTTGCAGTGGCTAGAAATTAAACCACATATCCCACAAAGATGTCGGCCAACATTTTTGACTACTGACTGCATGCCAAGGCATCATAATCGTAGTCTTTTTCGCATTTGACCATACTTTTAAGCCACAATGTATTGAATTCAAAAAGTGATTACGTCATCCGACGTTATTGTTATGTACATGTATACTATGTATGCTCTATTTGAATACATGTACATCTATGAGTTCTGCCTGCAGTGTTTTCAACGTGTACTGAAAACTCAGGCTTGGTTCTTTGAACTATCAGACAAGCATTTTGGGGACCTTCACGAGGCTAGGAGACCTCTATCTGCACTCTCTCCTGACACTTTGAAAATACCGCAAAATTCAATACAGATGGGCTTTAAGTTGTGAAATGCATACATTCAGCAGAATTAGCATATATAGAACGATTTTTGTCATGCTATCAACAACGAAATCCATTCACTTCCCAAGTCGACGTGTCTCATTAAAATCGACGCCGTGCTGTATGTAACTTCAGAAATCAATTCGATAGAAATACACTACATCATGTTGATAAGTGCAGAGTTCCGGACAGGATGCAAAATCAATCCTTCAAAATGGCCGATGAAAGATAATGTCGTCATGTCATTAGGTCCGCCGGAAAATATCACATGGAACTTCAAGCAGGGCGATTAGTCCGCCGATGAATATCTTGTAATTCGGGACGAAAATCGATGGGAATGAACTAGCTATAGTAAGTCTGTAAAGTTAATCATTCGACAATTCTGGAGTTGCGGGCGTCCAGTGAGATTGATTCCCGGTCTAACCGGTAGGACTCATTCGAAAATCGGTCGCAAAATACTGAGGTCGGTAGCGGAGAGTTCATGGGCGGTCAACCACCGAAAGAGCATTGTGATGCCGTAGCTGAGAAAGACGTTGGGCGGCGCTGCAGTCGTCAGAATTATCTCGAGTCGTAACTGCGAAAGACGTTGTGTGGCGCTGCAGTCGTGAGGATTATCGCGAGTCAGGTGTAACGTTTTTCAGTGTGGCCATTTTTCTGTGTGATTCCCATTGTTCGGAACACACTGGGAAACGGACTTGCTGTTTCTCTGTGTGTCGGCCATTGTCAAGTCGCCGCTTATTCCGTCAATCTATTGTAATGTCACACTGGCACCCGGGCCTCACTGAAAAACGTTACACCGGGTTGAGACAGACGTTGGTGGCGCCCGAAAGGTCAGACAAAATGTCATGTCATTTTAAGAAAATTTCTCAAAATGGGGAACAAATTTCTCCCAATTTGAGAACTGGAAAAATTCACGCAAAATTCCAAAATTTCCCACTTCTTATTTTCCACTTTTATTTCTTACTCACTTTGACACCAGATTTGGAGTTTGCAGGACAAACCAACATTTATGGCATATTGACATAATGACCATTCATGTTCTTACACTCTAACCGAGATTTGCGATTTCAAACAAGGAAAGAAGAAACGCTAGAACGGCGCCACGTTTTTTTAATCATTGAATTTATATCAGAGTGTCTATTGTGCTACGCGAAGCGAGGCGTGCTGCATCACTGGTCTTCGCATGAAGCTGATTTGATTTTCAAAATGAATGTGATGGCAACAAATTCGTGATACACAAAGAGTAGGAACTTTTAATTGATTTTACGAGCCAGAGGAGCTAATTCTTACACAACCTTTATTAATCAATCAAGATATTACTATCTCGCTTCATCAAAGATTGATACTAGGAACAGAGAGTCTCGGAAATAATCAGGAGGTAAGAATCTGCAGAATTAAAGGGATACTCCACTCATTGTAAACTTTGGAATATGTATCAATCCATTGGGTCGTATGAATAAAGACTAGCAAATGCTTTTACTTCAGATTTGTACAGCATTGCCTAGTGCATTTGTATTGCAAAATTTAGGGAAAAGCATTTGGTAGTCTTTATTCATATGACCCATTGAGACTATTGCCATGAGTTGTGATGTCACTAGTGTCAATAGACTGACGACCTTTGTAGCGAATGAGCTAATACTGTGACTGCGCCTAGGCCTGTTGGTTGTACCTTCATAAATATCCATTGAGCACATATGTGCTATTCAATGGTCCCCTTGGGATGCAATTAAAATACTTAAAGTGATGAGTTTGCTGATGTAAAAAAAAAAATGACATGAATGGAGTCTCCCTTTAAAGCCATACAATCACGAGAGCTACCGTAGCCGTCGATTCACATTTTGGTTGGAACACTCGTTGAGAAAGTCACGTGAAAGTGGCATGCTTCCATGTGAAATAATCTGATTGATGATCGACTCTGCCCACAACAATTCGTCAACCGAAAATTAACAGGTTCTACAGCTTGACCCAAATTCCCTGTGCTTTTAGTCCCTTATAAACATAGGAAATGAGGGTGAAGTAAAAATGCACTTAGACCCAGTTAATTCTCGGTTGACGAATTGTTTTTTGTCATCTAACGTTTGTTAAGGAACTTTTTTAAGGAACATTTGTTAAGGAACATTTTTGTTCGAACCAATGTGTGAATCGACGGCTACGGTAGCTCTCGTGATTGTATGGCTTTAAAGCCCTTGCTGTATTGATTTTTACGATATTTTCAAAGTGTTAGGAGAATGCAGGTAGAGGTCTCATAGCCTCGTTGAGGCCCCAAAATTCTTGCCTGATACCTACAGTACTTCAAAGAATCAAGGCTAAGTTTTCAGCACACATTGAAAAAAACTGCAGGCAGCGTCCTAATGTATTCAAAGAGAGCACCGTACTTTTAACACTACACTAACATCGGAATAGAAACGGGTTTCTAAGGTGAAAGACATAGCTTCCTACCAGACTTGAAACCACGGACCCTCGCATTAGGCATCAATCGCCAGCACTGAGGGGCAGCACGCCTTAACCACTATGCCAACTATCTTCAACTAACATCGGAGGACGTAATCAGCCTTATCGTTGATGCAAAAACCAGCGGTAAATTTGTAACCGTAAAGATTACAAAAATATCTTGCTTACGATAGNGCTCAAAATCGAACTCGACCTAGATCTTAGGCCCATATATACACCCACCAAAGGCCAAAAAGATTCGTCAAAAAATAAAGGCGCTAGAGCGCTAACAAACCAAAGTTTACGGATGCACAAAACGCCCCCTGGAGGCCAAAATAGGAATCCAACCGTGCTCAAAATCGAACTCGACCTAGATCTTAGGCCCATATATACACCCACCAAAGGCCAAAAAGATTCGTCAAAAAATAAAGGCGCTAGAGCGCTAACAAACCAAAGTTTACGGACGTACGTACGTACGTACGTACTGACGCACGACAGACCACCACTCAATGACCCCAACCACAGCATAAGCCCTGCTGGGCCTTGCGGCCAAGCGGGCTAAAAAACTGCAGGCAGCGTTCTAATGTATTCAAAGAGAGCACCGTACTTTTAACACTGCACTAACATCGGAATAGAAACGGGTTTCTAAGGTGAAAGACATCGCTTCCTACCAGATTCGAACCCACATACCCTCGCACTAGGCATCAATCGCCAGCACGGAGGGGCAGCACGCCTTAACCAATATGTCAAATTCTCATCTTCAACTAACATCGGAGGACGTAAACAGTTTCTGAATTCAATACAGTGTGGCTTTAAAAAACGGATGCCTTATCGTTGATGCAAAAACCAGCGGTAAATTTGTAACCGTAAAGATTACAAAAATATCTTGTTTAAGATAGGATCAAACATTGAAATGTATAATGATGGATTATTTCTGCACATAAAGAAACGCCACTTGTAAATATAAAAGAATCTTTAGAAACTTAATGGGCTGGTTCTTTATGTATCTTTTATCGATATTTCAAGGTTGATTGATTCATATTCCAAAGAAAATTTATCATCGATTGCAATTTTCATTATCTTGCGGTTTTTGTGGTCCGTTGGTTAGAAAGATTTTTAATTTTCTAAATGAGAACTGGTATCTTACTGATCTCTAAAAGTTTATATGAGATATTTTACAGTTTATGACATATCGAGTTGCTGTGTCATATCAAAGCACATAAAATACTTTCCAGGGCATACCTTGGTACGGAATGGATGGATGTAGGATGTAGGAATATGCGGCAGATGTCGTACCTTCATATGAGATCGCTCATATAGGCCCAACTCATTACGCCCGTTTCAAACGGTCAGATTTGTAATAAGTTTGTAATAAATTGTCTGAGTATGCCAAACCAAGGGTCCACGCCTTCCAAACGTATGAACGTATTGGCCCATATTCAGCATACATGTACATATATACAATTAAATCATCAAAACATTTGATCAAAACTTTAATCGTGTACCTCAGTACAGTGTAAAGGTTATGTAGTAACAATACAGGAAAGCATTGTAAAAAGTCGACCAAGGGCAACCATATGTAGAGTTTAGGCCGTGCCTATTGATTCTCAGGCTTAATTTCTTCCCACCTGTCGTCAATTTCACATTCAATCTATAGGTTCCAATTGATCAGTCAATATGGTTCGATTCCTTTATATCAATAGTTATTGCTGTCACTCCTAGGTTACGATTAGAAAGAGGTAGGCCGACACGGTATGTGGACACGTCGATTAACAAAAAAGCTGAACAAAAGGTCCCAACCGTGAAGCCATTGTGAGGCCATAGACTCACTAAAACAAGGAGTATTTTACATGTAACTTGCGTAAGATATCGTGGGCTGAGAGTTGAGTGGTTCTATGTGCGTTTTTAGCTTGACCCAAATTCCCTGTGCTTATAATCCCTTGTAGGTACAGGAAGTCAGGATCAAGTTAAAAACGGACATAGAACCAGTCAATTCTTAGCCCACGATATGTAGACACGATGGGTCGTATTCATAAAGCGGTTCTATCGTTAGAACCATCTTAGGCAGGTTCCAAGTGTAGTGGTGAAGCACACTTGGAACCGACCTAAGACGGTTCTAACGATAGAACCGCTTTATGAATACGACCCATCGGATCCA
Organism: Notospermus geniculatus; assembly: GCA_002633025.1. Classification (NCBI taxonomy): domain Eukaryota; kingdom Metazoa; phylum Nemertea; class Pilidiophora; order Heteronemertea; family Lineidae; genus Notospermus; species Notospermus geniculatus. The sequence goes on along the minus strand of NMRB01001132.1, from coordinate 71,455 downwards.
GTATGTGATCGGGCCAATCACTTCATCACAGGGCTTCGCCAAAGAAGGAATTTTCCGAGACTACTAGGTGTGCAAACCGAAGGCCATGAAGTACAGCACAGCTTGTACACGGGGGGTGATAACGCATTTTTTTCGTCCCCTGACTTCTGGCATATCTATCGTTCGTACATGTAGGTCGCTGTAGGAAATTAAAAGCTTTACGAGAAGAATCTTTTCTAAACGTCGTACGCCAAAGGAGGTCGTATAAGGTAGATATCATCGCGGGCAGCTGAGGGGAAGGGATTTACCACCTGGTGCAAGAAGGTGTGGAGTAATGAAGAATCCTGCCGAGTTGCCTTGAACTGCAGACCCACCGGACTGAGAATGACGCTGACCACCTGCTTTACTCAAGGTCAGTCTGATTAATACGGAAGCAGTTGTATGAAGATTTAAACATCTATTTTGTCGGCATTTTGTTGGCAAAGAATCATGTCGGCAGTGAAAGAAATTGCAAACGAAGGCTGCCGACAGCGGCAACGAAGCTGGCCTTTTAATGGGGGTCATAGCTAGGAAAGAGGGCAATACACCGAAACCAGCTCCTATAGAGGAACTTCACGTGACGTCATCATTGACGTCATAATTCGCACGTCAGCCATGTTGGACGTCATTTGAAGCTACGAATGCGTTGGACGTGACGTCCAACATGGCGGCATCTCGTCGCGGCAGTGACGTCACAATCGTCGCTGCACTTCCTCTATACAATGGACGCCTCTTGGGGCAAATTGACCAGGACGGGGACGGGGATGCCACTTTCATTTCAATAGTTTCAACCACCAGTGACACCTGTTGAGGCAGTGGGCTAGAGTCCTCATTGGAGACAATTGGTCTGTATGGATGACGTCAATGACACGTGACTGCAATACAGTGAACCAATCAGAATCCTAGAAATAATGCACTGAATATTTGATTGGATAAAGAAATTCCGATGACTGTCAATCGACATTCTAACTGTCCTGCTCGGCCGGAATCAATCTGAGCGGTGACTTACTCGCCGTAACCTTTGAAACATGATACTGCCACCGCGATTAGATAAACCGTCTTTGGGTACCTTCTGATTGAATATCGGAATCCGAAACTAGCCACTCCGGATTCGGACAATTCATTACTTCATCTTCTGCCCGTTTAACATATAAACCCAAAGGATGATTAGATGACTTCCGTTGCTTATATACAATTGCTGCCCACGGCACCGCATGGGACGCGAATTACTGAGAAGTAAGCATACATATAATTGAATAACATGACATTCCTGGAGTTCATCCTTCCCAAAAGACGCTTGGCAGAACCCATCTCTATATTGGTAGCCTCACCCAACGAACTTTAAGCGTCTACCACGAAGCAAGAGTAATCCGCAACAGAGCGATGGAGTTCGTTGCTCTTCTTCGGGGCGGTCATCCGCCAAGAAGACTTTGTGATGCCGTAGGTGAGAAGGACGTTGGGCGGCGCTGCGGTCGTCGGGATTACCTAGAGTTGTAGCTCAGATTGACGTTGGGCGGCGCTGCAGTCGTCAGGAATATCTCTGACCCTAGCTGAGAAAGACGTTGGGCAGCGCTGCATTCGTCAGGAATATTTCGAGCCCTAGCTGAGGAAGACGTTGGGCGGGCGCTGAAGTCGTCAGGGATATCTAGAGTCGTAGCTGAGAAAACCGTTGGCGGCGCTGCAGTCGTCAGCAATATCTCGAGCCCTAGCTGAGAAAGACGTTGGGTGGCGCTGCAGTGGTCAGGAATATCTCTAACCCTAGCTGAGAAAGACGTTGGGCGGCGCTGCAGTCGTCAGGAATATCTAGAGTCGTAGCTGAGAAAGACGCTGGGCGGCCCTGCAGTCGTAAAGATGATTTAGAGTCGCGGCTGATATTTTAACTTACAAAATAAAAGAATTTATAAGTTCTGACCTGCTGCGGCTCCAGACTATCTTTACGACTACAGCGCCGCCCAACGTCTCTTTCAGCAACGACTCGACAACACACCAAAACAACTTAAGATCATTACCACAGCGTCTATATATTGTGACGTCTTTATTTTGTGGATATAACTGCCCTAAGGAGTGAGAGGCATAACACGGATACCATTATCGGTACCAAATCCCCTCTGACAGTGATCGAGTACTCTTGATCAGAAATCGACACACATGATCACATTTGACAGAACATAACCAGTAATCAGGCTGGTTTGGACATCCACAAGCACTGACCGCGAACAGGAATGATGATTACTGTCATCTTGTGTCTGTCGGCTTGCGCTGCGTGACGAGGATAGACTTCGTAAAGTCTAGTCGCTGCTTCAACTGATCTTGGCGTTTCGAAGCAACCTGCATGAATGACAGACCCGGAAGCGGAGACAGAGTTAGGCTGGTGGTATCCAAGCCAGGAACAGGGCAAAGGCAGACAAATTGCTCCGTTGGACAAACACTTTTTTTGCACCGCCGTCGCGTGAACTAAGTCATACGACAAAAGCAAGTTGCTCCGTTGATATCCTGCGTTGCGCGATGTCTAGGCGCCTACATGTCCATGTACATGTACATGTACACGTTACAAATGCTGTCGATGTCACGTAAGGATTGGGTGAAAACGCATTCGCAGTGTTTTTTTGCAGTGTATGGTTATTCTATATGAAATTACAACTTACTTTTTTTGTCCACGGAATCATAGGGTATCGACTCATTATTTTACAAACGCAGAAGTTTGGGGTGGAAGTCGTTATGTAACGAACCTTACACCCAGAAACATGTCACATTACGTCCTGTTTGGTAGATTAGACCATTTTGCTTGAGTGATTTTGCATACGAAAAAAGCGAATCCTTAATGGGCATTATAACTACTATGGGGGTAGCACATCGTAACCAGGTCCTAGCGAGTAGCTTGAGATGGCCTCCTCCGTACTTACCAGGGCCAATAATGCTATGGCCTCGGCCCTGACGGGAAAAAATAAATACAAAAAAAATGCAAATACCAGGTCCTATACAATGGACGCCCTTTGTGTGGGAAATTGGTCAGGACCGGGATTATCACTTTCATTTCAATAGTTTTAACCACTAGTGACACCTATTGAGGCAGAACGACAACCGTGTTTTAATACCGTGTACATACATGAAGGCGTACATGAACGTGCACATGCATTGGGCCTATAGACTGAGTCTCAATCAAAACAACTATCCTATTAAATATTGAACATCATTGTCACATATAATTTGTCTGCATTATGTGACGAGATGACCCATTTAATTCTATCGAATGACAAAATGTTTGCTTTTAGTCATTTTGCCTTCATTAGTATGAATAATGGATGATACTTATCAGGCTAAGTGAATGCATTGCACAGGGGATTCAGACAGTTTCTTTTTTCGTAAACCAGGCGGCGAGAGGCGCATCCTCTGCAAGGGCTGAAGAGAAGTGAAATTGATTTCACCAGGCGTGACAAGGCCGCCGCGATCATCTTCTACACAAAAAAAGGTCCGAAAGATTGCGCCGTACAAGATGTTCCAGAGATTTTTCTACAAAATAATTCTATGACAATACAGTGATGGGCCACCAACTGATATACCATTCTTTGCAGTGGAGTGTGGCTGACGAACAAATATCTGTTATTAGGTGGCCGACCACGCCATGGTGGCCAACTACTCAATGGTTCACCTTACTTCAAGGAAAACGTTACGGTACTGAAATACTTGTATTTTAATAGGTCTATAGTGAACGGGAGACATCAAAATATGAGTGGAACTTTGCATTTGGTGTCTAAACCAAAAGAACTCAAATTAAAATCGAAATTTATCCGGCTACCTTCGGGAAAGCCAAACATTCCGACAGACTATGTATATTTACCAACATCACTGATATAATTTACCGACAAGGCCCAACTCCAAACATAGTTATTCATAATCTTTATGAGCCAATATTTCCCTTGTTCACGAAGCCTGCAAATATGGCCCTTGGGTCATTAGCTCTCGCGTGCTAATATCAGGATCTGTGCGGCTCATTAATTATCGTAAGGCATGTTTATGTAGGGGCCCATTACGTGGGGGCACCGACCAAGTCAAAACACCCCGTGGAGGATGCATCATTGGCTTCCAATGGGGTGACGGATGGTGTTCAAGCCCTTAATGAGAATCCGGATGACGGTGTCGTGGGTGTTATACTGCCAAGGGTCGCCCTTTTTGATGGGTTTATTGACCTCTCCTAAGCCAACTCGTGCGTTATGGCGCCGCCTCTCAAGGATTTATTTGGTATTCACAGTCTGACAACATCGCTGAAATGTACAACCACTGTTTGAAAAAAGGTCATGCACTAATTAAACCCAGTCACAAAACGAGGCGGAGATGCAAAAACTAGAAGCTATATCTACTCTTTATTGCATGTCATTGTTCCAGTGGCAAAATACAATGTACCAAAGTCGTAGTTGTAAGGTCACAGAAGTCTGGCATTGCCGGGGTCCAGCTTCTGTTGGTGATGGTCGGCCCACAAGCAGGCTGTTGATATCTTCGAATCGAAGTCCTGACGCTGACGCTTTTGATATGATGATAATGTTGGAGGAGCAAGATCCCAGTGGCAAAATGTGTCTGAAAATGCCAGTGAGTGCTATTTTCCGTACAGTAAGGAACTAGCCACGGTTGAAAATGCTAATTTATGCGTGATGTCATTGGAGGAATAAATGAAATCAAATCTGACCCATCCAATGTGGAGAAAAAGTTCATTTTCCTTTACATATTTACCAAGAGACAAATTTCTGACTCCATTCTTTCACATGAATAGTTGCGCTAGTCCATTTTACAGCACTAAAAACGCATGCTTATCATGCAAATTCCTGCAATGACGTCATCAAATTAGGCCCAACATTCTCCTCTAACCAAATCCATTAAACATGTTATAAATTTTCAACCAGTTGGAATTTTTCAATGAAACAAAAAGCATCTTGATCAGCATTACATCCCCTAACTTTCTAAAGTGGTAAAAAAATAGGCGCAACTGGGACTTTTAAATCTCAAAGATGAATGAGCATTGTCAATCGAACAACTAGAAAACTATCCCACTGAAACACTGTCAGCCGTCTCTGCGCAGGCTAAACTACCCCGATGTAAAATTCCAGGCAATTATTCAAATTAATTTGATTGATTAAGCTTCAAATCGTTTTACAGGCTACGGAGGAACAAAGAAGGAATCTTAATATCAATTTTACGTGACACGACAACGTCGTGTTCTAAGAACAAGACCGTGATGGAAAAAATGCGTGTCGTGAGATAATCTATTTGTTTATGTACTCCACGTCCTTATGCCGTTCTGCGGAAACATCGTGTTAGAGCAAATCTGAACCCAGGTTTAGGACCCTTGGTTACCAGCTTTCAGAAAAGTCATGCTGCCAAAAAATCGTTTGCTGACAACAACCGCTAGGGCGTTTTGAATTTTGGGAACTGACTTTATCATTGGACGCCGATGGACGCAACAACTGAGCTCTGTTGGTAACGCATTTATGGGGTGTAAATCCCACCGTTCAAAAGTTAGCTGTACATCGGGGCCCATTCTCCTGTACAAAGCTCAGTTCTTGGTCCAACATGTCCAATGATAAAGTCAGTGTCCTCAACTTCAAAGTCAATTTTTCGGCGTCTTGCCAAAAATCTGAACGGCCACCAACCCTAGTGCGACTCAGGGGGTCCTCTGAACACACTACCAGGGGGTGGCTTTTTACAGCAGCCGGTCCCCCATTTCCCCCATGCCCCCCCCCCCTGGGTGAATGCCAGACATCTGTGACCTTACAACTGCGATTTTGGAAGGTGTAATTTCTATCGTCTATTCATAAGCCAATGCACCCAACTGCCTTTCCTGAAGAAAGCCAAATGGCCACTTGGCATTTATTAGTCACGTTACCTGATAATCAAATTATCATTAGGCTGTTGCTGGTATTTAGGGAGTAATAAAATTCAATTAGCCTAAAGCTTATTGGTACTGAAGCAGAAAAAATATCCACGCGTTCATAATTGTCCATGGACCAATCAGTGGTGTTATTGTCCCCGAACGATATCTGGAATTAATCAGAAAAATCGTGAGGTAACAATTCGATTGTGTCGTGGTTTTCCTATGCATGAGGTGGGATCACAGTGATGCTGTGACGTCATTCATGCTTTCACCGGTCTTCGAATGCAAGCTGCCCAGAAGACCGGGTACCAGTCAAAACCACACCAAGTTAGAAGACTACACGTAGGTCAAATAGCCACGAAACATGCCACCAAAAATGGCAAAAATTTGAAGTTCTTTGACTTCTGTGATCTTGAAAAGTAGGTCAAATCAAAAACCCGTCAGACATGCCATGTGCTTCGAAACTGCTACAGCCCGTAAATAAAAAGTGTTGCATCCCTATTAGAATTGGAATTCGTAAGACAAGACAGTCTATTTTAAAAGAAACAGTGGCCGAGAATCCAACAGGTTTGATAAAGTATGACGAAAATTGCAAGACACGTCTTGCCGCTAAAATTACTGATCGTGAAAACCTTACTTTCTGGCAACTGTACAACTCGTTCCTGTTCAATGTAGGCCTAATTTACAACTACAAAGTCTAGAAGGTATATCTTCCACTTCTTCTTTTTTTGGCTATTGACTAACTTCAAACCATTCATTCGATTTCAACAATGAAGAACACCTTATCCCCAAAACTGCCGTTACCTTGCGTCTCGTCATACCTGATCTCCCCACACGCCATCATCGGTGGTTACAATAACGGCGTACCTTTACAGCTTACATGATAGTCTTGATTCCTATCCGATCAATCAATCACGAGTAAAATAGCAGTAAAACCATTCGCGAAGAATTTCCCAACACGTGTATTTACCTTTTTATGTGGTTTTGCGTGAAGATGCCAACAATTTTGGTCGATATTTCAAGCCACCTACGTTATAGCCCACAAAGAATGTCAGTCTTTTTGGTGGAGGTGTGAAGTGTTGCTATTTTAAACAAACTGCGGTGCTGATAAGGTATATTTATGTTCTCCAGTCCATCATTTTTCGATCCACTTATCACCGGAAGGTCACCAACGTATCGCCCAAAACTGGAAATTCCAGAATACAAAAGTAAATAATTATAAGTGCGATTGCACTGGTTGTAATTGAGCCATACACTAGATATACAATTGTTTCTTTATATTCATACATTATTCTATTCTAATGTAGATTGTAGAAGGCCTTTTGATCCGATAAAAAAATCTATTCTAATTCTGAAATCCGATTGTGATTCTGATAATTGACTCCGATTCTGATTCTGATTCAAATTCAAATTCAAATTCAAATTCAAATTCAAATTCAAATTCAAATTCAAATTCAAATTCAAATTCTAATTCTCTAATTCTAATTTTAATTTTAATTTTAATTTTAATTTTAATTTTAATTTTAATTTTAATTCTAATTCTAATTCTAATTCTGTACACACAAGGTGCATTGCACACCACCACACATGCCAAAAGGCTTTGTTCACACCTGTTGCACATTCACACGTTATCAGCATACGCACAATCGCGAAAAAAATCTATGCAGCCTACGTCACCCTTTACTTGTACCCACCATGGCCGACCAATATCAAGTGGTGCGTTGTCTTCACTTGCATTTTGATAGCAATGAAATTGAAAATATATAGTGTCATGCTGAACGGATAGACATCATTCCTCACTTTCGAGTTATTTATTTACAATGTCTGTTCACCGTCTTGATTGGTTTTCTTCGATCCGTAGACGCGGCGACCTCCGTTCAAACACCCCCAGCAAACTCAACAGCGTTGCACCGCTAACTCTATCTAATGTGTACATCGTAATACAGTGTCCCGAGCTCATCCAAGCTACAAAATCTATAAATGTTTACCTCGAGTCAACACTAGCGGCATGCAATCATCCCGGGCAAACATAGCGTACACAGCGCGCAGCGGCTTCGTATCCCAATACCCCGGCATGTACAGTACAGCGACTCTCTTCAATGCATTGATTTTGGCTTTTTTACAAAGCGGCGGATGCCTTATTTGTTACGCGTGAATCACCGGCGGTTTGTCTCTGTATTCTGACTCGGGTACCACTGAGTAAATCATGAAGTTTAATGGATTAAAATCATAATATTTGAACCACCCAATATTATTGCACAATATGGAGCCCTAATAGGGTCATGTGCTTCTGGCATGATGGGAAAAAGATTGGCAAAAATATTGCCCATTTTGATCCTCATATTGTGCAATAATATTAATCATGTATTAGTGAAGAGGCTAGGCTAAAAAAATAAACAACATGTTTATCTGATTCCGACTGAGGCACCATGTTTCTATCTGTTGCTAATACATCTACTATAGGGTCTAAACCCAACCATTCAAAATTGTCTGTACACTGGTTCCCATTCTCATGTACAAAGCTCAAAGCTTGGGTCCAATGATAAAGTCAGTTCGACTCAGTTTGAACCCCTCAAATTCCACTAGGGGGCGATTTCGTCGAGGCTCACGTCCTGAAATTAAAACTTGTGACCAAACTAACATCTCTGCCAAATTTGGTGCTTTTATCAAAAACTGAACGATGGGTCCGCTTAACCTCCCTACTTTATTGTTGGTGAAAGTATAATGTGGCCGTATGGCGAAATGTGCATGCAGATTCCATAGTGATATAAAGTTTGAAACGCATCACTACCCCAGACGATCTGAGTGGGAGGAGAATTAAATATCAGCTAGCACACACAGGCTAATATCATTTTCTCATTATGAGTACATGAATAAAATAAGATGTATTTCATAAATGTGGTGAAGGAATATGCATGGCCAATCACGATGGCGCCCTCCCTTCCAGCCAGGTAGGCCTATTTTTGAATGAATGATCGATAACTTTGGCAGTGCCATCAATAATGTGGAGATCTGACTCTCGCAGGAATCTGCAGTTAATTACAGAATTACTCTAAAGAAGTAGCACGATCTCCGGATGATGCATTGGTGCAACCGAGAGAATTTCATTCTAGACACCGGCGCTTTTTATTCGTGCAATTTTCACAAGGTGACGTTGTGCCAAGCAGCCATCGACGCTGTTGGCCTTTACCATCGTGGTTATAATGTGTCAGCTTTAAACTCTGGTTCCATTCATACTCAACAAATTTCAACACGGTTTTCATTAAAGCCTCACAGTATTGAATTTTACGACATTTTCAAAGTGTTAGGACTGTGCAGGTAGAAGTTTCATAGCCTTGTGATGGTCCCCAAAATGCTTGCCTGATACGTACTTCAAAGAATCGAGACCTAGTTTTCAGCACACAATGAAAAAACTGCAGGCAGAGTTCTAATGCATTCAGATCTATAGTACATTTTACACTACACTAACGTCGGAGGGCGTAAGCGATTTCTGAATTCAATACAGTGTGGCTTTAAATTCCGTATTTTCGTCGCATTCTATTTTGCCTTCTTCATTTTTCGCGAAAATCCGACGTACATGTATTTAATACGGACCCCTTTCCCAAATACCCTGGCCCCGTATTCATGACACTTATCTTTTGTGTTGAACAAAGGATAAGTGTCATACTTAGACTAAGTAGTTTTATGAATACGAGGCCTGGATTCCATTTCCCCCAAAACTTCGAGGGCGAGAATATAGAAGTCGCTGAGGATGTGCCAACACCTCACGATGCATTCCAAAATGGTGATGCGACGAAGTTGATGATGAACTTTAGTGAAAGCCACGTGGAAATTGATCAAGATTTAAATTTTAATGGAGCCAATGTAAAGATGGTAAAAGGCTGCACTGACGAATTCAAACAGACAGTATGCGATGTTTTCACGTTCAACATCCACTTGTTAAAAACATGCTACCTTTTTCAGAGCCGCATCAAAACGTTCCCGTGATGACGAACCTTTGTAAACATTGTGTATGGATCCAACTTGCATCGTCATATTTGGTTCATTTGGAAGAAATCGGATGCCAATATTGAGCATGGTAATTTCTGTGGGTCGGTCAATGCCGGCGAACGATTGACTCTATCATTTGTCGTTTTTCTATCGAAAGCAATGGAAATTGGTAGAAACGATGCCGAATGAGAAAGAACCGCAACGAAACAAGAATACCAATATACATGTACATGTACATGTTGCTAAGTGGTGCTGGCATTGGTCTTACATGGCTCGCCTTGATTGGACAGGCCTGCCTTAATATTGGCTGGTATTCATAAAAGTTAGTAAATGCTTTTATTTAAGATTTGCACAGCGGGATCCAATGTAAATGCACTACAAAACCTGAACTAAACGCATTTGCTAGCTTTTATGAATATTAGCCAATGCAAAGCAGTAGGCGTAGGCCTACCGGTCAGAGATTATGATCCCCTCTGTTTATTGAATTTTGCGGTATTTTTAAAGTGAATGCAGGTAGATGTCGCATTGTGAAGGTCCCAAAATGCTTGCTTGATACGTACTTCAGAGTTATCACTAAGACCTACATTTTGTGTACTTTTCAGCGTACATTGAACAACTGCAGGCAGAACTCTAATGTATTCAGATAGAGCATAGTACATTTTACACTGCACTAATGTCGGCAAACGCCAGCAGTTTCTGAATTGAATACAATGGCTTTAACCCTCTAGTGGCCAGGATGACCCCCTGTAGTACAAAAATTATTTCCTTTGGTATTCTTTGTCCTAAGTGAATGTAAAAATTAGATTCACTGCCAGATTTGAACTTTGACCCCCCTGACCTACATTTTGCAAATGATCCACCGGTGCATCACTGGCCATTACAGGACAAAAAATCGAGGTACTGATAACACTAAAAGTGCTTTTAATTAGAAAATTCATTTCAATTAACCTTTCAACACACACTATTGATGCAAAACACACAAACTAATGAGAATAAACTACAGTACAGGTGCAATTAACCCTCTAATCATACACCAGACCGGTGACCTGCTCAGAAATGAAGTTACATTTACGTACAGTACATAGATTTATAGCCTACTAGCTGATACCCGTGCTACGCACGGGGTATGTGCACGGGCATTCCCAAGGTCGGATCCGGGGGATACACCCCCTAACTTTGTTTAGAAAGGTATCAGGACATTTGGCCCTGCGGACATTTACCCCCTAGGACATCTGCCGCCTGGACATTTGCCCCTCCCCCGGACATTTACCCCCGTAGGACT